>PVIU01022118.1:9663-30174 GCA_004026605.1 Ondatra zibethicus | reverse complement strand
GGGGGTTGTTGAGTGTGTATGTGGGGGGATGGTCGGTGCATGAGTGCAGGTGCACACAGAGGCACTGGACCAACTGGAGCTGGAGTTACAGGTTGGCGAGTTTCCATGTGGGTGCTGGGAACTGACTCAGGTTCTCTGAAAGATCAATAACAGTCTTAACTTCTGAGCCATCTCTCCAGCCCCCCCCCCATGCTTTTAAGACAATTTCTTGGCTTATTTATTTATTTGAGACAGGATCTCACTGTGTAGCCCTGGCTGGCCTGGAATTCACTACATAGACCAGGCTGCCCTTGAACTCACATTGATCTGCGTGTTTCCTGAGTGCTGGGATTAAAGGAGTGTGACACACCCTACTTGTTCTCTCTCTCTCTCTCTTTCTCTCTCTCTCTCTCTCTCTCTCTCTCTCTCTCTCTGTCTCACACACACACACACACACACACACACACACACACGAGTCTCATGTATCCCAGTTTGGTTTCAAACTATGTAGTCTAAAATGAGTTTGAACTCCTGATTCCCTTGTGTCTGCCTCCTAAACGCTGGAATTACAGATGTGCACCTCCACACCTGGTTTATACAGTGCTGAGAAACCCTGGGATTCTGTGCGTGCCAGGCAAGTGCTGACCCACTGAGCTACAGCCCCAGTTCCAAGATAAATATTTTCTATTTGTTCATTTTTTTAAAAGATACATTTATTATGTATACAGCGTGTACCTGCACGTACACTTGCACACCAGAAGAGGGCGCCAGATCTCACTATAGATGGTTGTGAGCCACCATGTGGTTGCTGGGAACTGAACTCAGGACCTCAGGAAGAACAGCCAGTGCTCTTAACCGCTGAGCCATCTCTTCAGCCCTATTTGTTTATTTTTGGGCTATGGTGTGTGTGTGTGTGTGTGTGTGTGTGTGTGTGTGTGTGTGCACATGTGTGGAGGTCAGAGGGCCATTTGTAGGAATTAGTTCTTTCTTCCCATCATGTGGGTTCTGAGAGTCAAGCTCAGGTCAAGCACCTTTCCCAAACATAAATGTTTTCCATCACTTCAATGTCAACCTGTATATTTATATATTTGAACTTCATCAACTTATTTTTAAACTTAGCGGTAAAGGAGGACCCCCCCCCGCCCCCGCCTCTCAAGGGACACGCATCTGAACTCCACGCATTGCTGCCTTGCCTGGGGGAAAAGCACTCACCCGCCATGAGAGCGTGGATGTTCAGGCCTCGGTCCTGGTCCACGGGGCCACACACATCCATCATATAGGCGTGGCTGGGGTTATCTGCCGAGTCTGCGCTGAAGTCCATCAGCACCACCCCGCACACAGTCAGGAGGATGCCCCACTTGTGGTTGGTGGCCGTGTCAGCCAGGGCCATCCCAATGTCCCTTCCATTGAGCAGGAGCGACAGGCCCAGCAACGCCCCTGGAAACAGAGAGACAAAGTCACCAGAGAAAATGGAGCCATTCTCTATCTCTGCGTCTCACTTCTGTGTTGAGACTGAGGACTTAGGAGCCCGTGGGAGTCGCCTGCAGACAGCAGAGTTCTTTCACTAAGGCTAAGGTTTTCATCCCATCAAGCTGAGCAAGGACAAGATGAGCTTTATTAGCTTATTAAAACAAAGAAAAAACTAAATGATTTATTCTTAGTGTCGGCTCTGGCAAGGTTGGGCCTGGGGCTGCCTGGGAATTGCTTGAGCCTCTCTTTCCCTCCCTCCTGTCTTTGTTTCTTTCTTTCCATTTTATTTCCATGCCAAACAACAGACCTATCGCCAGGACAAGAATGAAAGGGCGTCTCCTTCCAAACCTTGAGGTACACCGGTCACTCCAGGCACCCAGGAGAGGCTGCAGCAGGAATCCTGAAACAGCAGGCAGCAGGCGGGTGTTATTGCCAGGGTCCCCAGTGCAGTGCCACGGGGATGCTGAAGCAGCCCCTGGCACTCCCAAGGCACCACGGGCAAGCAAATATCCCAAGGCACCGAAACATTAAAGCAATCAGATCAGCGTTGGCGGCAAGAGCCGCCCCGAGCCACCCCAGACTTGCTGTACAAACCTTCCTGGGAATCCCTGGGACCTTCCTGGGGAATCCCAGCAAACCCCAGCCCCTTCCCAGTTACATCAACTTCATGGCTCAGATTCTGCGCTGAGTGCTCGGAGCGTGTTCGATGATGCAATCCTGGGGTCTACCTAAAGCCTGTCCTACCCTCCAGAACAGATCAAAGAACTTAGAATACAGGATGTGACCCGCCATACCCTGTGTTTTCCCACAGCCGCATACTAAGGAGGGGAACTCAACTCCTCCCTCGTCCCCTCAGGTCCCTCAAAGCTGCTTCAGCAGAGGCTTCTGGAAGCTTCTGGAGATTTCCAGAGGCCGTCCACCATCGGGGCTCACCAAGGATGGGGCTGATGAACCACACTAGGCTGTAGAGCTGGTCAGGCAGGCCCATTTGCAGGAGTACCGGAGTCACGTAAGCCGTCTCCATGGCGTAGCTGAACTCGATGCCAAACAGAATGCAGCCATTGAAGAGTAGCTCCCAAAACGACCTCTGTGGGTGCAAGTCTCCAAAGTCCACCAGCTCAATGGGACATGGGGTGTTGGGGGGAGGGGGTGGAGAGGGTCGAATGTACTTCCTCCTCTTGGGGTGGCGTTTGAAGTTGTTGGCCCGGTGGCTTATGTGTCGTGTCACGGACCCTGAGTAGCTGGAAATGGGAGACCTCCAGAAGTCCTGAGGAGCCACAGTGGGGAAGAGGGCCTCTCCCGGAGGGGTGCTGCCTGCTGGGGGGATCATCGTAGGCAGGGCTGGTGTGTGTTGCTGCGAAGGAAGCCCATTTAGGGTCAGCAGTTACTTCACTGAAGCTTATGTGGAGCCTCCGTCTGCCGCTTGCCTTCCAGTTTGGGGAAGCTGAGCGGGCACTGAATACTTCAGAGTCTATTCTGTTCTCCTCTCTAACCCCAGCATTCTGCCCCCAAGCAGAGCCCAGTGCTCAGGGGCTGGAGCAGAGTCCTTTGGGTGGGGACAGGAGCCAAACGAGAGGCTCCTTCTGTGCTTAGAGAGAGAACCCCAGTCCTCAACCTTCCTGCCGCACTCCATCCACTATCCATCTATTTGTTTATCTACCCACATACACTTATCTACCCACCCACCCACCCATCCATCCATCCACTCACCCATCCACCCACCCACCACCCACCCACCCACCCATCCATCCACCATCTATCTATCTAGCAATCCATCCACCCATCCAGCCACCCTACATCCACCCATCTACCAATCCGTCCATATATTCATCTTCCACCCATTTATCTACCATCCATCTATCCACCCACCCATCCACCCTCCATCTATACATATAAACATTCTATACATACATACATACATTCTATACATACATACATTCTCCACACATCTGTCTTCCATCCATTTTATCCATCCACCCATCCATCCATCCATCCATCCATCCATCCACCCAACCATCTATCCTCTTCCTTCCTTCCACCCACCCATCCACCCTTATTCACTATCCATCCATCTGTCCAGCCAACTATCCATGCACTCATGTTCCAATCCTACTCACTCATCTTCTCATCAATCCACCTACCCACCCACCCTTCCAAACATCCCAATTCATCTCCCATGTGACTGACTTCTGAGGACCAAGGCACAGAGCTCACAGAGACAGAGTCATGACATAGTTTTTGCCTTCAACTTAGGTTAGAAAATGAAGGAAAATGGTCCAGGCAGTGGGACTCTTCTATATGAGTGACAAGGAACTAACTGCTGGCCACAGAGAGGGTATAGAGAAAGATGGAGCCACCAGCAAAACATTTGCTGGTGGCAAAGGCCCTCGAAGCTTCGGCTAAGAGGTGAATTTGACATGAGGTAACATCCTCTGTTATTTCAATAACGGGTTTATCCGGTGACCTTAAAGACACTGCCATGTGAAATGAGGATAGGTGGGCCTAAGAACTATGTAGACATGTAATGCTTCTTTTAAAATATAGTTTACTTACAAAGATTAAATCATAATTAAGGTTTTAGGGGCTAGCGTGGTGGCTCAGTGGGTCAAGGCCCTAAGAGCCACATGGTAGGAGGAGAGCCAATTCCTGCAAGCTGTCCTCCAGCCTGCACCTGCACACTATACCATCAAATAACTGCAATTAATTTTTTTTTGTTAGAGATTAACAGTTTCAAAAAGCTTAAGCTTGTGTGTGCGTCCTTCGTCTAGCTCAGGAGCTTCTACAAAGTGAGACCTGTCACGTGACCAGCCCTCCTTCCAGGGTGCAGGTAGGTGCTAGTGAACCCTGGAGCTTCACACTTTGGGAGCCCAGTACCCTCAAAGCCAGCATCTTTGACATGAGTGTGCTGTGAGAGCCTGGTCCACCCCTACCCGTCGGCCACAGCACATAGTCCCCTTTAAGGGACCGATTCCTGCGCTCCCTACCTCCCCATTTCAGAGACAACACAGTATCTTTTTGTTTGTTTTGTTTTTTGAAATACGGTTTCACTGTGTAGCCTTGGCTGTCCTGGAACTCACTCTGTAGACCAGGCTGGCCTTGAACTCACAGAGAGATCCACCTGCCTCTGCCTCCCAAGTGCTGTGATTAAAGGTGTGAGGCACTGACAGCTGGCAAGACACAGTATCTTATCCCCTCTTTGCTGTCCATATTCTCCCCAGAATAAAGTGCACATAAATACACACCACACCATGTTAGAAACTATCCCCTTAGCTGGGTGGTGGTGCACGCCTTTAATCCTAGCACTTGGGAGGCAGAGGCAGGCAGATCTCTGAGTTTGAGGTTAGCCTGGTCTACAGAGTGAGTTCCAACACAGCAGGACTACACAGAGAAACCCTGTCAAAAGAAAGAAAGAAAGAAGGAAGGAAGGAAGGAAGGAAGGAAGGAAGGAAGGAAGGAAGGAAGGAAGAAGAAAAAGAAACTGCCCCCTTTAATCTGGTATAGTGGTACATGTCTTTAATCCCAGCATTTGGAAGGCAGAGGCAGGAAGATCGCTGAGATTTCAAGGTTAGCCTGATTTACATTTTGAGTTCCAGGACAGTCAGAGCTACGTAGTGAGATCCTGTCTCAAGACGTCAACAATGAAACAACAAAATCCCCACAAACAAGCAAACAAAAAACCTGTCTCTCTGGCTTAGAATGGAGGCTGTGGTTCCAGTCTGGACAATCCTGCACCAGCAGCGGGGAGGCTCCCAGACCCTGCTGAAGATGGACTATGCAGATGGGCCTCCATTAGAAGTGGAAGTCCACTGTCATCTCCCAGCATTCCTTCAAATGGGGCCTACAGCCTGTCTGGGGGAAAAAGACACGCCCCCCCCAGTGGGCCTCAACCTTCCTAATGCTGAGAGAGACCCTTAATACAGTTCCTCATGTTGTGGTGACCCCAAACATTAAATTATTTTCCTTGCTACTTCATAACTGTAATTTTACTACTGTTAGCAATTATAATGTAAACCGGGTGATGGTGACATATGCCTTTAATCCCAGCACTTGGGAGGCAGAGGCAGGTGGACCTCTGAGTTTGAGGCCGGCCTGGTTGATAGAGAGAGTTCCAGGACAGTCAGGGCTACACAGAGAAACCTTGTCTTAAAAATTCAAAATTCAAAAAAAAAATGGCTGGAGAGATGGCTGAGGTTAAGAGCACTGGCTTCTCTTTCAGAGGTCCTGAGTTCAATTCCCAGCACCCACATGGTGGCTCACAACCACCTGTAATGGGATCAGAGTGTGCATGAAGATAGAGCATACATAAAAATACACAAATAAGTAAATAAATAAGTAATAGAAAATGAACTTTAAAAAACCCTGTAAATATCTGTGTTTTCCCATGGTCTTAGATGACCCCAAGGGGTCGAGACCCTCAGGTTGAGAACTGCTGGTCTGGTACATGACCCAGAGCTAACTCTAAGTTTGAAGAACATTTCACTCAGCTAGCTTCCTGTTGGCATTAGAGTCAGATCAGAAGAACCTTTTTAAATTTTTAACACACGTACAAGGCTGAGGACACCTTGCGGGAGCCGGTTCTCTTCTCCCACCATTTGGGTCCCTGAGATGGAGCTCAGGTCATCAGACTCAGAAGCGATTGTTTCTACCTGCTCATCTAGCCAATCCTAAAATTATCCTGTTTTGGTAAAAAATGTATATTTTTTTTCTGGACTAGAGAGATGACTCAGGGGTTAAGAGCACTGGCTGCTCTTGCAGGGGACCCGAGTTTGTTCCCAGCACCCACGTCATGTGACTCACAACCACCTGTGACTCCAGCTCCAAGGGATCTGATGCCCTCTTCTTGCTTCCCAGGCACTGGCACACACACACACACACTCACTCTCTCGTTTACATACACACACACACAAATGGAAATAAAAGTTAAAAATAAAAAATGATCTTGTTAAGAGCTTCACACAATTTCTACTAAGAAGAATATTTTTTAAAGTTACTTTTCCTGCGGCCAGTGAGCTAAGCCTATAGGTGAAGGTCCTCATCTTGCACCGTGTTTAGAGACAGGCTCTCTGGCTTACAGCGGGATACACCAGGCTACCCCACCCATGAGCTTCTCCGGATCCCCTATCTTCAGTTCCCATATTACCCTAGGAGTGCTGGGACTGTAGGTACAGGATACCATACCTCGTGGCTTTAAATGGGAGCAGGGGATTCAAATTCAGGCCCTCGGGCTTGGGCAGCAACTTCTTTACCCACTGAGCCATCCCCAACCTGTTTTGGGCTGTTTCAACAACACCTGATTGACAAAATAAGTCACATCCAGGTAACTTGAATACTTAAAAGTATCTTACCATCCATTTTCTCCTTTCTCTTTCTCTGTAAAAAAAGTGTGTGTGTGTGTGTGTGGTGGGTGCTTCCACCTGTGGGGTTGTTGGGTCCCACTTCCCTTTTGCCTCCTATAATCTCTCAACTGCTGTAGACCTTAAAGGGATGCAGTCAGCAAACTACAGAACCGCGGCCCAGTTTCTCACGCCTCACCTCCAGGACTTTGACTCCTTTCTGAGGGCCAACTTGTCCCCAAAGTCCGGGCTAGGAGCTTGAGTTTCATCAGCACCTGACCCTACTTCCCTTAAGAACGACTCCAGGAGCTGGGAGAGATTGTTTATTATCCAGGAGGGCATCAAAAAAAGAATGCTCGTGGCTCTTAGCATGTCACCCTCAGCTCTATGACTCAGGACAGTGGTAAAACGACAGGATGCTATTCCCAGGACCTCAATCCCTGGCCAGCCAAAGGGCTCAGCCTCAGGGAGGAGCTGAACCGGAAGCTGATGACACCTGCCCAGGTATCTGGGAACAGGCCTGGGGCTCAATAAATATAGCAGATGCTGAGGGCAAATTTCACAGATTGTCTCTCCCGCTAGGCCTGTGGACGCTTCACCCTGGAGGCTCCATTTCTCAGCTTAATTCACTAGACACCCAATAAGAACAAAGGTCCCCATGTCCGTCCGGAGCTCCCAGCCTGGGCATATGATCATCCTGGGGCCTAAGCAGCAACGCTCCCGGCGCAAAGCCGCTGAGCTGGGTGGAGGGAGCAGGAGAAAACGGTACCTGTGCGTCCAGACAGGAGGCATCCCTTTCCCAAGCTGGGCTCCTGGTTCTTCAGGGTATAGCTCCGTCCCAGCCGGGCGCCCCCAGCCCCGCCGCGGCAGCTGCAGTATCACCCCGCGGGGCGGGGCTGTGACGTCATGGCTGCATCCTGCCGCTTGGTCCTGCAGAGCATCCTTAAAGCAGCAACCGCGCCAGCGCACCTTTGGGGACAACCCGGGTCTATAGGCAGAAGGCAGGAACGGAGGCACTATGACTTTGTGGGGCACGTCCCCCAAGAAAACATGTGACAGCTTACTTTTCCCTGGTCGTAAATGTATCATAAAAACACTTGCCCGAGCCAGTGAGCGTTCTCTCTGCACCCAGCCTCATTTTAAAGGAAATGCACACATTTTTGTGTCTTTAATTCTAAGTAAACAGTGATGTGTGCATTTATAGGTAAACATGTGCTCCCTAAATATTGTGCCCACTTCACCAAACCAATCTCCAAAAGTATCACACTCGCTGTTCTGGCCACAGATCCATCAGGTGGCTGAGCTATGCCATGCTTTATTCTAGAATCCCTGGCATAAGGAAAAGAGGGGGGCACTTCCTGACCTCGGGGTTGATAGGTTAGAGAGAAAGATAACACGTTAAGATAAGTAGAGGCTGGGTAGATGCTCCATGGCAAAGGCGCTTGCCGAGCAGGTCTGGAGATCTGAGTTAGGTGGACGAGGAGACTCAACGCAATTAAGTTGTCCTCTGACCTCCCGCATGCTGTGACTAAGCCGTGAGAAAACCAAGGGAGAGGCTTATGCTGGCCTCCGGGTCCAGGGGGTGCAGGAGCGCGATCAGCGGCTCACCCCACAGCCGCACCAGGAAGTGGAGAACGACGGACTCTGGTGCCCAGCTCGCTTTCTCCTTTATATGCAGCCCAGGACCTCAGCCATGGGATGGTGCTGCCCACATTCAAGGTGGTTCTTCCCCAGTTAATGAACCTGGCTAACCTAGGAACCCCCGCACAGCATGCCCAGAGAATTCTCTCAGGAGGATCCGGGTCCCACGAGGTTGGCCATCAATTTTAATGGACGGTCACATCAGCTCCAGTGGATGAGAAAGCAGTTAGGGAGCATGGAACTGAGGAAGGGAATCTGGGGCTGGGAGAGGAAGAGAGGCTTCAAGTTGGAGTTGGGTTGGTGATGCAGTGACACTTGAAGAAAGATGTGGAAGTGAAGGGCCAGCTCTGACATCTGGAGAGAGGTCCCAGCAGGCCAGGGAGGGAGAGCGAGTGCAGAGACCCTGGGGATGGGAGACCAAACTGCTGTAACCCAAAACGACAACGCTACACCTGTAGTGAACGGCCATACAGTTGGTTCAGAGGGATATGTGTGTAGTGGGGTCTGGGCTGAGGGCTTCTTGAAGAAGTGATACTTGAGAGGCTCACTTAGGCCCAGGAAGTCCTTGACAGAAGGGTCATGTGGCAGATCTGTGGGCAGGGCAGAGTCTGGTGAGCACAGAGATGGAGAGACTGCACACAGAGACCAAGGGGACAGGGAGTAGGAGCTGCAGGGGCCCTTGGACCCAGGACTCTTGCTGTTCCTCCCCTGTCTCCCTCCCTTCTTTCCTCCTTCTCTCCCTCCCTCCCTCCCTCTCTCCCTCCCTCCCTCTCTCCCACCCTCCCTCCTTCCTTCCCTCCCTCCCTTCTTGCCTCTTTTCCTTCTTTCTTTTCATGAAGTCTTGTTACATAGCCTAAGCTGGCCTTGAACTCTACGGTTTCATGCTCCTATGCTGGTTTAAGTAGTATTTTTTTTTTTGTAGTGCTGGGCTTGGACCCCAGGGTCTCTTGGATGCTAGGTTGAACACTGTCACTGAGCTACAAATCCTGTTGTTCTTTTCTAAGAGCAGGGAGAGGCTGGGGGTGGGGCTCATGGGGTGGGGGTGGGCACTTGTGAAACAAACCATATTCCTATTCTGCAAAGATCATGAAGCTGTGGCTTTAAAGAAAATAACTCCTGGCTGGAGAGATGGCTCAGAGGTTAAGAGCATTGCCTGCTCTTCCAAAGGTCCTGAGTTCAATTCCCAGCAACCACATGGTGGCTCACAAACATCTTTAATGGGGTCTGGTGCCCTCTTCTGGCCTGCAGGCATACACACAGACAGAATATTGTATACATAATAAATAAATAAATAAATAAAAGAAAATGACTCCTAAAGGGAGTGGCACTATCAGGAGGTGTGACTTTGTTGGAGTGGGTGTGGCCTTTTTGGAGGAAGTATGTCACTATGGGGGCGGGCTTTGAGGTCTCTTGCTCAAGTTTCCCTCCATGTGACACCGAGCCCACTTCCTGTGGCCTTCTGCTCAAGATGTAGCCAGCACCATGTCTTCCTGCACGTCACCCCACTGCCATGATGATATTGGAATGAACTTCTGAAACTGTAAACTGTGCTGTGGGATAAGGCTCTTGTACCCTGTAAAGATTTGTCACTTGTATTGGTTTAATAAAACACTGATTGGCCAGTAGCCAGGCAGGAAGTATAGGCGGGGCAACCAGAATAGGAGAATTCTGGGAAGAGGAAAGATAGAGAGGCAGTCACCAGCCAGACACAGAGGAAGCAAGATGAGAATGCCTCACTGAGAAAAGGTACCAAGCCACATGGCTAACAGACAAGAATTATGGGTCAATTTAAGTTGTAAGGGCTAGTTTAATAAGCCTGAGCTAATAGGCCAAACAGTTTATAATTAATACAAGTCTCTGTTTATTTCTTTGGGACTGAACGGCTGCAAACTGTGCAGGACAGAAACTCCATTTACAAAGCTGGCACTTCAATTAATTGTTTTCCTTAAAAGAGTTGCTGTGGCCATGGTGTCCCTTCCCAGCAATAGAAAAGAGTTGCTGTGGCCATGGTGTCCTTCCTGGCAATAGAAACCCTACCTCAGACAAAGTTGTTGGTGGAAAATTGGAGAGGGTCAGGGGTGGGAGTGGGGGCAGATGGGTAGAGCAGACAGGAGACCAAAGCATGGATGGCCTAGATGGGAGACAACAGCCATGAGGGTAGAGGTGACAGGGATAGGAGAGACAAATAGGAACACGTCCCAGTTTGCTTCTCTGCGCCATGACCAAACAGAACTCGGAGAGGAAAGGGTTTACTCAACTTCATGATACACTGTCTGCCATGGAGGGAAGCCAAGGCAGGAACCAAAGGTAGGAGCCTAAAGGTAGGAACCTAAAGGTAGGAACTGAAGTAGAGACCATGGAGGACACTGTTTATCGACTCCCCCTCCCCCCAACTTGATCCACTACTTTCCTTATACATCCCAGGCCCCCCTGCCTAGGGATGGTACCACCCACAGTGGGCTGAATCCTCCACATCAATCAGCAATCAAGAAAATGTCTCATGCTGGGCGGTGGTGGTGCACACCTTTAATCCCCAGCACTTGGGAAACAGAGACAGGAGGATCTCTGTGAGTTCGAGACCAGCCTGGTCTACAGAGCGAGTTCCAGGACAGGCTCCAAATCTACAGAGAAAAACCCTGTCTCCTAATGGAGGTGGGTCTTCAGTTGTCCCCTTTCTCGGGTGACTCTTATCTGTAGTCATCTATTCACAGTCTTCTCATTTATTTATATTTATATTATTTTATTTTGGTTTTTCAAGACAGGGTTTCTGTGTAGCCCTGGCTGTCCTGGAACTCTCTCTGTAGAACAGGCTGGCCTCAAACTCAGAGATCTGCTTGCCTCTGCCTCCGAAGTGCTGTTATTAAGGGCGTGCACCACCTTACTGAAACATGGTATCACTGTGTATTCCAAGCTGACCTCAAAGTCACGGCAACCCTCCAACCTCTGTCTCTGAAGGCTAGGGATTTGGTGTCCACCATTAAGCCTAGCTTTAGAAACTCATTTGAGACATAGTCACATGTAGCGACGCTGGCCTTGGAACTCACTATGTGACTAAGCTTCCTGTCCCTACTTTCCAAGTTTGGGGTCACAGGTGTACGCCATCGTGTCTGGGTTGTGGGGTGCTGGGGATTGAACCAAGGGCCTCATGCATGTTAGGTAAGCACTCTACCAACTGAGCTACAGCCCCAGCCTAGAAGCTGGGGCTTTCCCTGCCTCTGGGGGACCTCCCTGACATCTGGGGAGAGTTTGCCTCTCCCCAGGGGTGGGGCCAAGCCTTCTACAAACCCAAGACCCTTTTCACACCCAGGATTTGGGACCTGGAGACACAGGAGGACCTCTCTCCAGAAGTGGAAATGCAGGTGGGCTTGGCAGCAGGTGCCCGAGGAGACAAAGGTGGGGAGGACTGTATAGAAGAGAAAGGGGGTATCCAGTTTCCGGTAGTCACAGTAGGGTTGTCCAGCGAGAGAAAGGGCTTAAAATCTAGGCATTGTTGAGAAAGGAAGGAATTTTTAAAATTCCTTTGCCCTTCTTTAACCTTCCAAATTGAGAACCTTCCTTTTTTCTTTTTCTTTTTTAACCCTTCCAGGAACAGTTGGGTGGGTTTTTTTGTTTTTGTTTTGTTGTTGTTTTTGTTTTGTTGTTGGTTTTTATGTTTGTTTCTTCAACAGGTTTAGACAGAAGATCAGAGTTGGATTTGTCAAGAGAACCTTGGCCCTGTGTGCAGTCTCCTCCAAGCCTCGGTCGGAAAAGGACTGTCAGTCAGGCCAGAGCTCACAGGAAGAGAAACCCAGGAATCCAGGGTACCTGGGACACTCCAGGAGACCGAGCTAGCAGTGACAAATTCCAGCATCTTGCGAAGCTTACAGAGACCTACCCGCAGCAAGGAGCTCCTTCCCACCAACACACACAGCCCAAGTTCACAGGAGCAATGGTCACTCCCTGTGACTGTAGCTCCCCATGGGTGACAGCAATTAGCAAGAGACCCAGAGGAGCCAGGCCGTAGGAACAGACACTGAAAGTGTCCACTAGGTGGCGCCAGAGCCCCACCGTCGCGGCCACACACTGCCTCGCAGGGCAAAACCTTTTTCACCTTGGCTCCGAGGCTGAAAAAAGCTCTTCCCCTCTTAGTTGACTACACTTTCTCCTGCAAAGCCCGAAACCGCTTGGAATTTTCTCAGACCACATTGTCTCTCATGCTCGCTCTTTAGATTTGTCTTTATTTATTTTTATTTATTTATTTTAGAAGTTTAAAGATTTTTCTCATTTTTATGCATGAGAATGTTCTGACCGCTGGTACACATAGGTACATAGGTATGCACAATGTGTGTGCCTGCGCCCACAGAGGTCAGAAGATGACATTGGATCCCCTTGAACTGGAGCTACAGGTGGTTGTGAGCCACCGTGTGGGTGCTGGGACTTGATCCTGAGTTCACCTCTGCAAGAGCAACACGTTCTCTTAACTGCTGAGCCATCTCTAACCCCTTGTTTTTATTTTTCAGTTATGTGTATATGTGTACAGATATGTGCGTGTGTGTGCCCCTGGAGTCCACAAGAGGGCGCTGCATCCCCAGAGCTGAGGTTACAGTGTGTGCAAGTTGCCCTACATGGGTGCTGGCATGAACTGAGGTCCTCTGCATGAACAGTATTGAATCACCTCTTCATAACAGATCTTACACCAGCCACAGTGTTGCTCTTTTTATGGATGTTAGAGTTGGGGTAGAAGAGGCTGCAAACAGGGTGGGAGGGGATCTTTGAGCTTGGGATGGTGTGCTATGGAGAAATGTCCTTCTGTGGCATGTGTGCATGGTTGCACGCGTTCTAAATGAACACGTACAGGCGATTCATTTCTTTTTAAAGATTCATTTATTTATTATGTATACGGTGTTCTGCCTGCATGTCTGCCTGCAGGCCAGAAGAGGGTGCCAGATCTCATTTACAGATGTTTGTGAGCCACCATGTGGGTGCTGGGAATTGGACTTAGGTCCTCTCGAAGAGCAGTCTCTTAACTCTTAACCACGGAGCCACCTCTCCAGCCCCATAAAGGGGATTCTTTTTTTTAATTCATGATTTTATTTTTTACTTTTTGAGAGAGGGTCTCACTATGTCATCCTACCTGGCCTGAAATTCAGTATGTAGACCAGGCTAGCCTGCCTCTGCCTCCTAAGTGCTGGGATCAAAGGCATGGGCCACGATGCTGGGTTCCACTGCTTTGATTTAGAAGGTTATCCATGTCCACACTGCACACTGCTCAAGTTCACTTTCCATACCAAATACATTCCATTCCACGAGCGTGCCTTGGGATACTTGCTCAGGTTTTTAACTGTTCTGCGGGCTCACTGGACGCAGTGCTGCTGTGGGCATATAACCCTGCCTGGGTGAACCATGGGGCATTCCTGTAGGGCACATGTTCAGAAGCTGCGGTTTGGAGCAGACATCTTTTTCCGAGTCTCCCCAAAGGCCATACTCATCAACACCTCTGAAGGCAGTGAGAACCGTTCACTCATTCACCACCATCTGGTAGGTGACAGACGGGTGACGAAAGTCCTGATTGACATTTCCAGGTGACCTGATGGACTCGAACACTTCACGCTTACTGCTTACCGCCGGTTCAGTATCTCCTTTGTAGCATGCCTGGCTAAGCATCTGTCCATCTTTCTGCTGGGCATCTGTCTGTCTTGGCTACTTACAAGTGTCCATGTGTCTCAGGACAGAGTCCTTAGGCAGTGAAACGGAGTCTGTTGATGCTGTTTTTGGAATTGCCCTGAGGTCCTGATGGAGAACTCATCCCTTTCCCCTGGGCTGTGGACATCTTTGGTGTAATCGTCCAGCAATGTCGTGGTCGCTTGATGTGCCCTTTATTAGAATGGGCTTTGTTCTTGGTGTGAGGTAAGTGTCCCACTCCCATATCCACTTGGATAAGTGTCACCCGTGGAGAGGATCTTTCCTCTTCATGGTACTGAGGGGGCAGTTCTGTCATAGATAAAATTCCTAAGCATTTGGGATCCATGCCACCCGTCCATTCTCCTGTGTGCATGGCTCTGCCGTAGGTCTTCATGTCTGGTGGAGTGAAGCCCTTCCATCTCGTTTACATGTCTCTGTTCTTGGCCCTTCTCTGTTCAGGTCTCAGAATGAGTCTTCCTGTATCTATAATTTTAATATACATTAAAAAAGGGGGTGATTGCTACCCAGATGAGAGGACCTAAGTTCACCCCCCCACACAAAGAAGCTGGGCATGATCGCGTGTACCTGTAATCCCAGCACCGGGGATCCTGAGACAGCTGGATCCCTGGGGGCTCAATGTCAGCCAGATAGCCACAGTGCTGAGCTTCAGATTCAATAGGAACCATGTCTCAAAAAGGAAGGCTGAGCTAGCAAGACGGCTCAGCGGGTAAAGGTGTTTGTGGCACATGCCTGGTCACCTGGGTGGAATCTCCAGAACCTACATAAGGGAGAAACGAGGAACTGACTCCACACAGTTGTTCTCTGACCATGCCATGGTATGTGTGCACTGACATACCTCATGCATGTGCACACACATGCACAAATAAGTCAATTTAAAAATTATTTTAAAAGGTGAGACTCAATCAAGGCAAAACACCACGATATCAACTTTTGATCTTGTATGTACCTGCAGTGAACCAGCATGGGGCATACACAGGGGTACAAACGCTGTACACACATTTACACTGACAACAGGCTCCAGCTATGAGCCTCTTCAAGCCTCCAAAATCATAAGAGCCCCACCCCCACCCATTGCTGTTGCCTCTCTGTCTGTCTGTCTCTCCATTGGATTAATAACTCTAATAGATTCTTTATTTCCCGGTTATCTGTCTCTGTGTCTTCCTGACACCCATCCCCACCCTGCCCTCACTCCCCACCTCTACCCTACTCTTACATCCAACCCCCTCCCCCTCCCCCACTGAAGCTCCAGCAGTGACTGTGGTCTTTGGGCTTTTCCGCTCTCCATCTCCGTTTCTTGGTTCCACTCTGGTCCAGGCTCAGGTGAGTCCAGGCTGAGCGGCCATGCACCCCTGCACCCCTGCACGCCTCCTCCCAACCCTTCCCTCATGCACCCCTGCACGCCTCCTCCCAACCCTTCCCTCTGCACCTTCTAGCCACCGGCTCTCCTCCCACAACCTCATCTGCTCCTTCAGCACTTGCTGGTCTTGTCCCCTGGAACCCGGCATTTCTTTATACAGCAGCTTCCCCGTTAGTGTTGTTTCTTGGTCCCTTGTGCCTAAACAACTCCACAATGCTCGGCAGATCTAGTTCTCAGCAAATATTCCCGCCATGCTGTCCGATGGGGACTGATTGACAGCACCGGATCCCACCCACTGCTGCGTCAGAAGCCCTAGTTTCTTCGCACTGCAAACCTCGGCCCTGTATTTGATTTTCCCAGGGACCATAGGGCTGGCTGGGGTCACCTCTTCTCATCTTTCATAATCTCTTCTTCTTGTTGTTGTTACTATAACAGAGTTCCCAAGAGTGAGTGAGTTATTAAGAACACAAGGTTATGGCCCACGGTTCTGGAGGCCAATCCAAGATCTGGCGAGCGCCCCCCTGCTGCTGGACAACGAAGAATACAAAGAATTTGCTCCCCCTAGGAAGGCAGGAGTTGCTGTCACTGAGAGGTTAGGGGCTTGGGATTCAGGGAGACACTGAGATCTTTTTGGATAAGTAACTTACCCGAGGCATCCTCAACTCCATGGTAGACAGACAGACAGCAGCATGGCAGGGACTCTGAGGAGAGTTCAAGCCCCTGAGCAAGGAAGGATCTTCCATGGTATGTGGTTGGTGAGCATTCCACAGCACAGGCCTGCAGCTAGGCTGTCCCTGATTCCTGCGCTGCAGGGGAAGGCAGGTGTCACCCTGAGGATGTGGGGAAATAGGGACACATACAGTCAGGAGGCACTCATAACCTGGGTAAAGGCTATGCCATCCCTGAGTCTGGCAGCCTGAGGTCTGCAAACTTCCTTGGGCAAGTGGAGTCCAGGTAGCTGGGGATTAGAAGTTTGCAGACAGGCTACTGGCAGGGGCTGGCCTGTCCCATGTAGAGGCTGCGGCTTCGAAGAGGCTTATAGTCCAAACCCCAGCCATCATGGAAAAGCCCACGCCCCACTTCAGCCTCCTTTGCCTTGAAGGTCAAAGACTCACCAGCTGGGCTCTGAGGTGCCGAGCCATTCACGCCCTGACACTGTCATTTGGCCTGGATATCTTGGTTGCCTCAGTGAAAAGTCTGGGGTCATGGGTAAAGGTTTCTCCACATGAGTGGATTCCATTAGAGTGTGTTTTCAGTGATCGTGTGTGTGTGTGTGTGTGTGTGTGCATGCGCGCAGGGTTGATATCAACTTCCTGTTGCTTTCTATCTTATTTTTTGAGACACAGTCTCTTACTGAAGCTGGAACACAGTAATAGGTACTAGACTTTTTTGGGGGGGGGCGTTGCTAGAGAGTAGAACTTGGGTTCTTGGTTTTGCCCAGCGAGCATCTAACCTTTGAACAGTTCCCCCCAGCCTTTATTTATTTATTTTTGGTTTTTCGAGACAGGGTTTCTCTGTAGCTTTGGAGCCTGTCCTGGAACTAGCTCTTGTAGACCAGGCTGGCCTCGAACTCACAGAGATCCGCCTGCCTCTGCCTCCCGAGTGCTGGGATTAAAGGTGTGCACCACCACCGCCCCGCCCCCCCCAGCCTTTTAATTCAGGTTCTTCCGGGCCTTTTTGAGGGTGGCTGCCTTGAAGTGAGCACATGCATTTTTTTACGACTAGATTAATTTGAATGACATCAAAATCAGTCTTTTGAAAATAAAACAGTGCTCAGGGCCGTGTGAAGCATAACAGGATTGTGCTTTACGGCCAGGTTTCCTGGGACCCAGAAAGAATCTTCACAGCACCAAGGAGGCTGCAGGGAGCCTGTTAACAGACCCTGTCTGGGAAGGGCTCCCCAGGCAGCTGACCCTACAGAACGGAGGCGATTCTGGGCCAGTCCCGGCTCTTATTTCTATTTTCACGATGTGACACCTTGCTTCCTGACTCCTAATTGCTCTTTCTGAACTTAAATGGTGCGGAAGCCGCATTGCCCGGCTCTGCTGCCCACTGCAGCATTGTTCCACGGTCAGAGTCTGAATGCAAAGCGCCCTTTCAACCTGACTAGCCAAGGCGGGTGAGGACCCTCCCACAGTCCACAGCCACAAATCTTTCCCCGGACCCTCCCTCCTGCCGTGATGTCCCCCTGTTTTCTCCTTCAGTGACTGTACCTCTGGGGTGCATTTATCCCCTTCACTGCACTGCACTGGGGCCCAGCACGCAGGTCGCCAACAGGCAGAACCTCATTACTTACCCAACTTGAATGGGCTGTTTTCTCTCTTTCTTGGAAGCCTCCCTCTGGAGTTCCACAATCCGTTCTCAGATCAAAACAGTGTCTGCTGCTGGGTGAAATTCCGCCGCGGGCCCAACACAGCCCACGCTGCTCTTAAAGAGATTTTATTTTACTCTATTTAGCTTTCTTTCTTCCTTTCCCTTCCTTCCTTCCTTCCTTCCTTCCTTCCTTCCTTCCTTCCTTCCTTCCTTCCTTCCATCTCTTTCTTCGACAAGCTCAGTGGATCAGATTCTCCTGGATTGTAGACACTTTCTCTTTCAAGAGAAATTAGATTCTTTGCTGCAGGGCCTGCTGGGAAGGAACCTACTCTAACCCAAGTTCAACCCCTCTAGCTTTACTTGACACCCATATGGTCTGTGTCATCTTAGGCTGGAGCTAAGGACCAAACAAACCCCATTTCCCTGTAGCCAGACACACACTAGCAGACACCCCGCCACGAATATGTCTGTGAATCTATGATGGACGCCCCAAACTTCAGGAAGGGAATGTTAAATCCCACAGGCACCTCTGTCTGGCAACCTAGTCCTCACAGGTGACTCTGTGAACCCCATTTCTGCAGAGAGAGGTGAACAGGCCCTCTGAGTTTATAAAGCAAATATCCTAAGTGTCTAGATTCCCATGGAACTGTGGGAACCTAGAAACCCAGAGACTTCAGACATCAAAGAGTAAAACACACACACACACACACACACACACGCACACACTCACGCATGCACTCACGCACGCACACACACAGTGAGTATACCTGTCTTTCATCTGTAGTTCCCTCACGCCGTCTAGATTCCTTCCATATTTCCCCACAATGCAACACTACCCTCCCACCCTTGCCCAGATGCCTCGAAGTAGGTAGGCGTCCTTATTTTTCCTTTGGTTCAAAACTCCCCCTCTTCCTTCAGATCCTGCTATTCAGCAATTCTTGTGGCCTCTGGGAACCAGCTCTGTCTTGGGGTTTTCTGTCATGAGATTTTTCGTGGCCCAGATTAGGAAAGATCACATCTGCTCCAGTTCCGCTGTCACGGCACTTCCTGGGAAGGGCTAGGGCAGAAGTTACTAGAAGCTGTTGCTGACTGCTCCTCCAGCGGGAGAGGTGAGTTAGAGAGGGGATGTGGGGAGCAATGAGGTACCGCCTGGATTGAGCACCAACATGTCTCACAACTGTGAGGACTTGGATATGGATTGCCAGTACCATGTTTGTTGGGTCAGGTCTGCAACCCCAGTGCTACAGAGGTGGATCCTGGGAGCTTGCTGGCTAGCCAGTCTGGATGATTTTCTTTTTTTTTTTCTTTTTTTTTTTAAAGATTTATTTATTTATTATGTATACAACATTCCTTCCATGTATGTTTGCAGGCCAGAAGAAGGCACCAGATCTCATTATAGATGGTTGTGAGCCACCATGTGGTTGCTGGGAATTGAACTCAGGACCTCTGGAAGAGCAGTCAGTGCTCTTAACCTCTGAGCCATCTCTCCAGCCCCGATTTTCAAGCTTCTGGTTCAGTATCAAAAAATAAGGTGGAGGGGACTGGAGAGATGTCCCAGCAGTTAAGAGCCCCGGCTACTTTTCCAGAGGTTAGGGTCCCAGACTGCAGGGCCGCTCACAATCCTCTGGAACTACAGTTCCAGGGGATGCCAAACCTTCTTCTGGCTCTTGTGCATGAACATGGGTCACATAAGCTCAGGCAAGCACACATATATTTTTTAAAAGGTGGGAGTTGAGCTGGGCGTGGTGGTGCACGCCTTTAATCCCAGCATTTGGGAGGCAGAGGCAGGAGAATCTCTGAGTTTGAGGCTAGCCTGGTCCACAGAACAGGTTTGAGGACAACCAGGGCTACACAGAGAAACTCGCTCTTGAAAAACAAAAGCAAAACAAAACATCATCTAGGGAAGATGCCTGATGCTGACTTCTGGATCCCATAGACACGGACACGCCTGAACACACACACTGGTATACGACCGAGAAGTGTGAGAATCATTTGTTGTGGAAGCAGCTGGAATGCTTCGCTGCCCTCAGAGTCCTCTGCCGGTCCACAGTAAGAATTCTATCAGTTCAAGGTGTTTGGGAATAAAGACCTAACAGGAGTTCATGCCTTGTGTGCCATATGCAATGCTTTGAACTGATGCTACGGACACTCCCAAATCCATTTCTGTGCTTTAGTCCAAGCCAACAACTTCGGGGCTGCAGTATCACTCACAGGTCATGGAGTCCCAGCAGAAGGCTCTGCAGGAGCCGAAAGACAGCAGCAGCCTGGATCCCCAGCCACTGCAGGGCTGAAGGGAGTCTCTGAGCTTCTTAGGTTGGCTGTGGCCTCAGCCTGTCCTGTCTTAATGAGTGGGACACATGAAAGACAAGGTATTCCTAAGGGAGGGTAAGGGACCTGGCGTGCCCGTGTCTCCACTCTGTCTTTAGAGACCTCCTCTCTGGTTGGCATCAGCAGCCCTGAGTGTGTGGTCATTCTTGGAGCCATCTAGGTTGTGAAGTGCTGGGTCCTTCAAGATTCCCAAAGAAAGAGAGTAGATTCGGGGGCCCTGTCTGCTCTCATTCCCATCTCTTATCTGGTTTTATTTATTTGTGAGTGGTGGTTTGGAAGAGAATGGCCTCTATAGGCTCATCTATTTGAATGCTTAGTCCCCGATTAGTGGCACTGTTTGGGAAGGATTGGGGTTGTGGCTTTGTTGGAGGGGCGTGTCACTGAGGGTGGGCTTTGAGGTTTCTTTTT
>PVIU01022117.1:0-30123 GCA_004026605.1 Ondatra zibethicus | reverse complement strand
TGAGAGATTGAGGGCTACTTATTTTAGTTAAAAATGAATCACTAACCATATATTTGCCTTTAATCTGAAATTCACAACTAATTCTCCAAGCTAAATGTTAGCAAGAAAAATAGAGAAATAAATATTATGATTAAAAGAATATATGTATGTTTCTTATTCCAGAACTATTTGGCCAGTAGGAAACCCAAACAATGGACTCCTGAAATAAACTAAGAAACAAAACTAGCATCTGTATATTAAAACAAGGTTGTCACTAAATATGTGATGTATTTATAAAATATTCATTTTACACAAAATGTTACATGCTTTTGATTGGCAAAGATGAAGGCATGTGTGTGATCAACTATTGGCTCAATGCATGCCAAAATTTAATCATTGTCCTAGACTGTTAAGCACACATAAATTTGATTGACAGACTGAAAATAGTCAATGCAAAGCATGGCAAAAAATGACAAGTACAAAGAACTACAACATAATTATAATTATACAATACATTCAATCTCAATCTTAAAAAATAAAAAAAAATATTTAGGCATTTTCACGAAAATCTGAAGCATATAATAATGGAAAATGAGATGTATAAGTGAATGACAAAGAATACCACCAACACGCAAATAGTATTTTCCAGAAGGTGGAAATCTTTTTAAGGAAACCAAATAATTTTTCAAATAAATGACTTAAAAACCATAGAGACAGATAATGAATATTTCTAAATTGAATGTTAAGTTAGACTTTATGACTGTGGATGGTTCAGAATTACTCAGAAAATTCTTGTCTCTGCTGTATCTTCAAGCATATTTTCTGTGCATTCCTCTAACAAGTTCAGTTTCTTGAGTATTTAGTTAAAGATCTTAGATCCATTTTTAATTATTTATACTGTAAGAAATATGGATATAATGTTTTTCTTCCTCAAGTTAATATCCAGTTTTGTCAACACCAATTATTGAGGAAGTATCATTTTTCTAGAATATAATCTTGACAAACCAAAAATTATGAGAAATTTGGACCTTTGGTACTTTGTTTGATAATTATTTAGCTCTGCACAGTCATTTTTTTCCTAATACTATCTGCAGCAGAGAGTTTGGTCATAACTTAGCGAAACAGAGAAGAAACAAGGAAATCGAGGAAATAGCTCGATTACTGCAGCTACATATACAAATAATTCTACATTTCACAAATTTCTTAGAAGTAATTTTAATGTATTGTTGTCTTCTAGTAAACAATTTTTTTGTATCACTTGGGGGTTGTTTTGAGAAGAAAGTATCATTTTAAACATATATTAATACTCTATTTTTAATGCCAAAATGCTGTTTATATTTAACTGAATGCACTAGAAGTAAAATGAAAACAAGGTACACTAATCTATAAGTTTCCTTTGGCTTGTGGCAGGCAGGTTCCATCATAGATGAGTAGGAAGTGAACACACTTTCAGAATTATCCATACCTATTTTGTACTGCCTCTCACATTCATGGTTCTAGAAGGATTTTTCTGTATTCAGAACTGTTCAGTTTTCTGTTTACCTGGTTGCTTAGGAAGTTATCTTAAGAGTGAAATATCTTTTTGTTTTTGACATAGGTTTAAGATGTGTGAAAATATAATGGCCATTAACTATGAATTATAAAACAATATTGCTTTTGTAACAAAAGTTAATTGTAATTTTTAAATTGCGCTGGCCATTTTATTAAGGGAATAAAGAGGTAAAAAGGAGGAGAATGTGGCAAAGCTTTGGTTTTGCATTTCCTCTGCCTTCCTCTCCGGAATGTTACCTTGGCCTTTCTAGTCAGAGTGCAAGCTCTCTAGCTGAGTCTCTGTTAAACCTTACAGCCCTCGGGCAAGTGACGTGCCAGTACATAGCGGATAATATTGGCTGTAAAATGAGAACTCGCTAAAGGCATGCAACAGTCACAGAGTCTGATTTCGTTTCACTTTGAACATTTACATTGCGCTTTTGCGGCAGCATTAAATTGTCAAGCTTCATTGCCATTCCCATAAATAAATGACACAGTTTACGTTAAAACTATCTATGGAAAATTTGTTTTAAATATCAAACGACTATCAGATATAAATGAGACGATCCATTGACTCAAATTTCAAGGGAAAAATCTAGACAGAGAAACGAAATTTAGAAACATTTGCAGCCTACTATACACACCAGAGAAAGGGAAGAAAGTGGGACCAAAAACAAAGAGCAGGAAAAGAACCGCAGGGCAGCAGCATCGTATTCTCTCCCTAGATACCCACTAGCGACCCCAGCAAGGGAATCCAGAGAATCTTCATTGTTTCTCCCATCCTTTAATTTCATTTGGACAGGTTCTTCCCAGTCCTTTAGTAGATGACATGCAGGGGCCTATCTTCCTTTCCCTTCCTCCAGCTATGGGAATTATAGACCCAGGTTAATCCCATCTGTTCATTTGCTCAGCCCACTACTCTCTCAACAATTCCCATTCCAAAATGTCAGCTCTCAGTATCTAGGAACAGATTCTAATTGGGATTCACAGTATTGTCAATGGAAACCACAACATGGAAAGCAAAACCTCCAAAAAATTAATTAATTAATTAAAAATTTAAAAAAAAAATCAGAAATCAACATCTAGAATTACAATCAACCTGGACCCAGATGCCCACATCTAGATGCCAGTGAAAAAACACAGTCAAAAACAAGTAAAAAATGCCTCACTAGAGCCTATGAACAATATTATTTTGGTTCTGAGAAATGCAACAGTGATAAAGCACAAGGCAAGCTCTTCAAAATAGGGATTATAAACATGTTCAAGGACCTTAAACAGGAAATGAATAAATGCATAAATGAAATCAATAATCAATGAAACCATAAACAGAGGAGTGGAATGAAAAAAAAGTTAAATATATTAAAATGGAAATTAATTAAAATTAATATATTAAATTGTGAACTGGAAATTAATTAAAATTAATATATTAAATTGTGAATTGGAAATTAATTAAAATTAATATATTAAATTGTGAACCCCTGAACTGAAGGATAACTTGAAAAGTAAGAACTGGAACGGGAACATCAGAGACAAGCCTCACCAACAGTGTAGAAGTTATGGAGATGGAGTGGGGTGGGGAGATTCTTGCTTTAAAAATAAAAAAAAAATTCATACCTCAGTCAGAGAAAATGTTAAATCTTAAAAAAATCTAGGCAAAACATCCAAGAAAATGGAACACATGCAAAATAGCATATCTATGGATTATATAAACAAAAGAAGAAAAAGAATCTTAAGTCCAAGTCACAGAAAATATTGTCAAAAAAGTCATAGAAAAAAAAACCTAACCTATAAAATGTACAAGAAACATACAGAACACAAAATAGACAAAATCAGAAAACAAATTTCTAATGACACATGAGAATCAAAGCATTAAAATTAAAAAAAATAAATTTACTGCATCTAAGAGACACATCTTAACACCAAGGATAGATATTACCCATGGGTAAAAGGATGGAAAAAGATATTACAAACATTGAATCTAAAACACAAGTTGATGTAGCCATTTTAATATCTGACAAAATATGCTTTGAACCAAAACTAATCAGAAGGGATAGGGGACACCACATCCTTATCAAGGGAAAAATCCACCCAGAGATCACTGCAATTTACAAACTCTATGTACGTAGCAAAAGGCCAACCATGTACTTAAAAGAGACACCATTACAGCTTAAATCATATATTGGCCCTCAAAAATGGATAGTAAAAAACTTCAATATCCTGTTCTCACTAATAGACATGTCATCCAGACAAAAACTAAACAGAGAAATGCCCATTCTACTAAAAGCAAACTGCAGATTCAATACAATCCCAATTGTTGGGATTATAAATTCCAACTCAAATTTTCACAAATATTAAAATAACTTTGTTATTCATTTTATACCATAGAAAAACATGGAAATAGAAAAATACAAGATAACTAATACAATAATATTATCTTCAGTAATTAAAGAACTGTTGGAGGTATCACCTTCTCAGACCTCAAAATAGTAAAAACAGTATGGGAATCGTACAAAACTAAATATTTTGATCAGTGGAATCAAATTGAAGACCTATAAGCAGGTCCATATATGTATTTTTTTTATAAAGAACTCAGAAATATTAACTGGAAAAAGGACAACTTTCAACAAATGTTGCTGGTTTAACTGTGTGGTTGCATTTAGAAGTATTCAAATAGACCCATATTCATCACCCAACACAAAAACCTAGTCCAGATGGGTCAAAAAACTCAACTTAAAACCAGATAGCCTAAACCTGATAGAAGAGAAAATGGGAAAATTTTTAAACTCATTGATGATTTAGATAGTATATATTGGATAGTATATATATATATATATATATATATATATATATATATATATATATGTGTGTGTGTGTGTGTGTGTGTGTGTGTGTGTGTGTGTGTGTGTGTGTGTGTATACTATCTAAATCATCAAATAATGGGAATAGAAAATTCTAACAAGATATCTCTCAATGTCCAAATGGAATAGATATGTAAAGAAAAGAGTTCAAGTTAGAAGTAAATACATTATATTTGAATATTTTTTCATAATTTTAATGACTAAGACAAACATTTAGGCTGTTTTAAAAGAAACAGTTTTAGATATTTTCTATTATATATGAATGTCTGCTAGATAAATATATAAGGATGCTCATGTTAAAGAGAATGCATGGGTTGAAATATATGAAATATGTCTAATTGATATTTTATAGTCTATATCAATATCTTTTTCCCACCACCAGTGTAATAAACTGTGATTTACTATACAACCTGTTCATCAGCATGCAATATTTTTTGATAAGATGATTTTAGCCCTCCTTATGATGATTGGAGGTAGCATTGCTGTTTACTTTATTTTCAAACTTTATCTATTATGTTCTATTATTTTCTAACGTCAGTTCTCTGATTTACTTAGCCTTTGACATTCCTACTCTGAATTTCAGGCTACCTGGGAACTCAAAAGCCTGTGTACATCTCAAGTTGGCACCATAATCATGGCTAACATTATGCCTTACTTTTCCAAGTGTTGCAATTTCAAGCATGAATGACTGTGCATGCCTAATGAATTCATTGATAACATTTTTCTTGCATATGTAAATGTCACAAATGCTTGAAAATCGACGATAAAATAGGTTTCAACTTCCATTCATAACTTGTATTATTACTTTTTATATTAAATACTACATGACTTAATTTGGTGGCCACATTTGAATAATTTTATATTGGCATAGGCGGTAGTATATTGCAGTCTCTCTAAAAGAGTCAGAAAAAGCTCTAACCAGAGAGAAACCAGCAAATATAACAGCTCTTTCACACTTTTCAAAGGAGTTCTGTGGCAGAATTTAAAATCTATTAGGACCATTTTCAGCCAAAGAAACTTAGAGAGTGCCCAGGATATTTTTGAGATTGGTGAACCATATTCTCAAAAGGATGCTACTAGATTTTTGCTTCAGTGTATCTAGCAAATAATTCTAAATATTGTCCTTTTCTTTCTAAGCTACTCTTGAAAACGCCTAATAATCCACACAAATTATGAGCAATTGTTGTATAAAATAACTATTTTTTGACTCATTTTTGAGAAAGATCCCCATTGTATAATCAATGCCAGACTGTAACTCATAGCAATTATCCTGTCTGTGATTCCCAAGTACTGGGAATATACATCACCAAGCTTTGTTCAATAGAATTTTATTTCATATACTTTTAAAATGTGGGTCCTAAACACTAGATTCTCAGAGAAGCTGTATATTATATACAGGCCTATAAAAACATTAACACATCTTTGCAACCAAATAACATAAGTTATTAATGTGCAATATTAGAAAATATAACAAAATTCTTATTTTTTCTATGTTATACTCATTCAGCTGGCTCCAACATCAAGATACTAAGAAGTAGCAGAATAAGAGGGGACAGAATAATAAGGGGGAAAAGGGTTGACTAATAGAATACCATAGTTAAAATGACAAAAAGTCTGCTATTCAAAAACAACTTTGTTATAAACACGAATATTTTGAAGGTATTTTGATAGTATGACCATTTGACAAAATAGCACTCTTAATTTTTATACTAGAAGAGCTGATCTTCTCCCTAGTCACCAGATTTGTTCAAGATTAAAATGCTGGGCAGGAAAATCCCTTCTTCGGAGAATTCTCTGGCTTAAACAGGAAATGGTTGGTCACCCTATCATAACAGTACTAACACTACTATATGAGCAGGCAGATCTTGCTGGCATATCAGTACTGAAACTTGAAATGTCTAGCACTGGGCTTGACCAGTGATGTCTTTAATCCTCCAGCAGCCTGCATAGTACTTCCTGACACTATGAAAACTACCAAGAAAGAAAGAAGTTTCCCAGCCAGTTTGAGATTGATTTCCAGGTATTCTGCAACCAAAGCATTTGGTGCCTTAAGCATCAGTGTCTCCCACCTACTTATGCTGAATGACAAAGGCAGTAGCAACAGCTTGTTTTGTTTTGGAAACCTGGACTCTTGTTAGCCCTGTATGTTTTCCAATGGGCAGAAGTCAACAGATTGATGTATAATTGATTAAAATGCTGAGACTAAGGCACTGTGTGCTCAGTCCTAAATGGGCATCTATATGAACACACCCCCAGCCACCAAGGTTCTTGTAACTTTTAGAAAGACAATGGAAAAACAATCTAGGAGATAGAGGTTATAAACGTGTACTGTGAACTTCTGTAAGAAACCATGTATATTACAAATGAATTCATGGGAGTTGTTATTTGCCCAAGCCCTACTCAAGAATCAAGGTAGCACCTGGTTTAGATGAGGTTGTCTCCAGGTATCACAACATACAGAGGCACGAATGGCAGTGGTTAGATGCTGGGAGAAGAAGAATCATTATTTATTAATAATATGGCCGCTGGTAGATTTCCCATGCACATGGGAATATATGATTCACGCACATGCATATACGTGAAACACTAACTGGACTTAGGAGATTATCAAAATAAAAAGACATTAAATGAACAAGGAAATGGGAGAGGATGCATTGAGGCATTTGAAATTGGAAGTGTCAGCTAAATATGATCCTATCATATTGTGTACACATATGAAATTACCAAAAATAAAGACAATTTTTTCATTTGTATAAGTGATTTTATCTAAATATATGTCCGTGTAACAGATGTGTGCCTGATACTTGTAGAATACAAAAGAGGGTGTTGAACTGGAGTTATTGATGTTTGTGAGCCACAGTGTGGATAGATAATGAAATCCTGGACATCTGGAAGATCAGTCAGTGCTCACATGCAATAATTTCAAAGTTTCTATTCTTTATGTTTATATTTTCTATAAATATAATTTGGCAGTAGATATATGTGTGTACTTTAATGCCTGATAGCAAGTGTTAACGTTGATGATTGAAATTTATGAAATATACAAACACAATATAGCTATTATCTGTCATGATAAAATATAATAAATATTATTGCTTTAAATGATATTTTTATTAATAAAGATGGTGACTTATCTCACTTAAACCAGTGTTATACATATTTTGCAATTAAGCCATCAAAATATTTTAATATTTGTTTATTATGTTTGACTAAGACATAGCTATATGACTTTCACTTGGGTTATTACTATCTATCACAGGAAAACTTTATATATTGAATGAATATCTGAATTATAAGACCATCATTAATATTAAGGCAAAGGTAATGGAATAAACAATTCACATACAAATATAGAATTTATTAAAGAAAATAAATCTATCTATAGATATATCTTACCAACAATAACCTATTCTCATTGTATCCTTCCATTATTTCTTATCTGCATAACTAACAT
Source organism: Ondatra zibethicus (assembly GCA_004026605.1). Lineage (NCBI taxonomy): Eukaryota > Metazoa > Chordata > Mammalia > Rodentia > Cricetidae > Ondatra > Ondatra zibethicus. Next base: position 22,302 of record PVIU01022117.1, on the reverse strand, counting down.
TTACATAGATGTATGTATATTATATTATTTATTAATTTATCTACTTTATAGTTATTTATAATTTACACTAAGATACACATCCTTGAAAGGAACATTGGGCTCATTTTCCTTAGAGTTAAATAGATTTAAAAAAATGTTAGTTGAATATTGAGTTTGTGCTTGAAATTGTATCAGGGTACATATATTGAGATAAAGTTTTAATCTTGGACAATGCCAACAAACAGAACCATGTTTAGTGGAATGGTTGATGAGAAAATAATTGAAAATATAATAATAATGACTCCTACAAAGCAAACTAAACACTATCCTTTCAGAACAAATTTATGTTATGGAAACATTCTTCTGACTACCATAAGGAAAACATTTTGAAGCAAAAAGATAAATTTTATATTGTACAGTTTAGGAAGTTTCCATTAATCTCTCTGCCCAATTTATCTTTCTTGCAGGGATATTTACTAAAATGCAAAGAGAGAAGAAATATTGCCCTTATCTCTGATTAGCCAGAGATGCTAATGATGCTTTTGAGACCATTTTATGTTTCACTTTTGATTGAAGTTAGAGCTCTAGTTACTTACCTGTTTGCTTCTTACTAATATTTGGTAAATTCTGAATAACACAGTTGAAAATATAAGCAGTGAGGAGAGGGTAATGATGGATGGAATACAGGGAGGGACATCTAATAGTAAAGGCTATTTGAGGGGCAGTGTGAAAACTTAATACAGTCAAGGCTTTCTAAATTGCACGTATACATAAAGGTTATCTAAAATAAATCACCAAATAATGGGGAGAGACAATCTCCACTGGCTATCTCTTTTTAACAAATGAAGATTGTAGTACCTGGATTGGTTTATGTCTAGTTAAGTTCTTGGCCAAATAGATACTATTGGTCTCCACAAGCAAGACAGACTGTTGCCAAGGTACAAGTTGCAGTCCAGAAACAAACAAAAAAAAAGCTCCATTTCTGAAGCCAACACCTACACAACTCATAATACATGGATGGATAGAGTTAGTAAGTAAATAGAGCTTTGAGTCCTATCTTCTAATCTCTTTGGTTAAGGAAGGTACTCTGCAGGCCACCTAAAGTTAAGTATGAATACCAAGTCAGCCACAAACCCTTTCTCCACAATGGTGTACTACCTGCTAGATGTGCCAGGGAAAGGGTGTCACAAAGCTTGTGGGAGGAATTGACCAATAACTAATTATGTTTCAGTTCCATCATTCCACCAGAGGGTACCTACACTGATGGTGTGAGCAAGAATCTGAGGTTAGACAGCTCAGGGACCTAGGGCAAAATCAAATACAAATGGTCTTTGCAAAAGAGACAAAAAACGTAGTCAAATGACTCTTTATGACATTCTTCTATACCCGTTCATCAGGGCCTTGTTCAAGCATCATCAAAGAATCTTCCTTTTGCAGGGGATGTGAACAAAAGCAGTTATCCACAGCCAGATACTGTGCAGAGAGTATTAAGACATTGGAACCACAAGCCTAAATAGGATGTCTTCACCAAATCTCTCCCCTCAGAGCTCAAGGAACCCTGAGAAGAAGAGGCAGTAAGAGTATGGAAACCCTGAGCAAATGGAGGACTCTGGGGTAACAAGCTCCTCTAACGCAACATGAGCAAAGCTCGCCTGAACTCAGAGGTTGAGGGAGCATGCACAGGGCTTACAGTAGTGTCTTCCAGGTCCTCTGCATAAACATTAGGGCATGCAATTTAGTGTTTTTATGTGATGGATGAGTCTTCAATTCAGTGGGTCTCTACTCCTTGTGCCTTCCTTTGGGCCTTTCCCCCCAATTTGTTTTGTCTAATTTGGATGTGCTAGTTTTTGTTTTATCTTATACCTTATTTTTCTTAATATTACTTAGAATTTTGTTAATTTTCTAATGAGAGATGGAAAGGAAGAGGAGATAGATGGTAGGTAATATGGTAAGGAATTTGGAGCAGTAGATGGAGAGGGAAATTGCATTCAGGATTATTTATAAGAAAAAAAAACTGTTGGGTGGTAGCGGTTCACAGCAATGCAGAAGCAGGCAGATCACTACTAGCTGGAGGCTAGTCAAATTTAAAAAAAGGAAAAAAAATATCTATTTTTAATAAAAGGAAATAATAAAAATGTTCAATGTCCATTTGCGCAGGGCAGTGGATGAGCACTCACACTCGCATGAGCTGTAAGACTGTAGATAGAATAGCTTGATTTAACACTAGCTGTTTTATTTGATTTTAAAAGCACACAAATGTCCAAAAGGATAATATTATTATCTTTAGGTTAACAATATTATGGTAAAGTTCATTTTCATGTCTTATTGACTTTGCAATCTTGTTATGATTGTATGACTTAAAAAAAAGAATCAATGCTCCATGTTTATTATACTTATTACCATACCACCTATCTGTCCACTTGGATATGAAGTTTGTATTTAGAAAAAATAGGAGCAATCCAAAAATAAAATGTAAACAAGGTACTATTTATATATAAATGAGTAGAGGAAAAAATGTTAATCTTCTTAAAAATAGTATCTTATATTCTTAAACTCTCTGAAAAGTTGGTACATATTATGCAGTGAATATTGTCAGTGATGATCACTTATTAGGGTGAAGTTTTCTTATAAAACAAACATTTATGTTTGCCACACTGTACTTAACCCACTTTTCTCATTCCCTGCCTTCCTGACTTTTCTGAGGTGCAGGTCTTCTTTATGTCAATATGAACAATTATGATAAGTTTTAAATAGCTGTACTTAATATCATCATTGCATAATAATTTTGTGTCTCTGTAAGATAACATATTGGTAAATAGGTGATATATATATATATGTGTATATATATATATATATATAGGCTTTAGATACCAATCGATTAGAAAAAATTTAATAATCTTTGATTATGATAATATACTAATACATATTAAGATTACATGCAGAAAATAGTTTTTCAGAGACATCATTATATATCTTTATTTATTAATCATTTTCATGAGAAATCATCAATTTGAAATTATGCTTTCCAATATGCGAAAGTGCTTCAATTCTGACAGCTAGTGAGAAGTTGTCCAAGGAACATGATGATGATGATGTTAAGCATTAGTTAAGCTGAGCATAACCTCTGAATAGCTTTAACCCAGAATTATAAGGATAATTACATTTCCTACATATGTAGGGTTATAGGAAGTAAACCAGCAATAACTCTACATTGTTTTAAAATGGTGTTTAAAACAAAGAAGCCCATAACCCATCTTTGAGAGCTTGAGGTAGTATAACAAAAAAGACATTGAATAAATTGATCAAAGAAAAATTTCTAAAATGAATGCTATCTTTGCTGTCTAGTAAATGACAAGCCACTGTCCCAGTCATTATTTTTAAAATGACCTCATTGGAAATACACAACTTACTTAAGTATCATGTAGAAATGTTGAGGCTTTAAGGTGATGGAAAGAAAGAATCAAGATATAAAATGAAATTAAAAAGTGTTCATATGCTAGAGAAGGAGATGGAGAGGAAAGAAGAAATAATGGAGGAAATAAGGGATGGAGGGAGAATGAGAGAGAGAGGAAAAGAAGTAATGAAGTTAGTTCTGGGAGACATATTTGCTCTTCTCTAGTGCCCTGTCGGCTCACCTTTCCACGTAGTCCAGGAGCCGGGAGCAGTGGTTTGAAGCAGGGGCATCATGACCACCCACTGCATAGAGGAAACCATCGCAGGTGGCCACTCCAACACCTCCTCTCCTCTTACACATAGGTGCACACATGCTCCACTTGTTTGTATGAGGATCATAATATTCCATTGAACTCAAACAAGAACTTCCATCTCGACCCCCAACAGAATACAACCTGAAATCACAAATTAGAAAAAAAGTTAACATTATAGTTTGGATGGCAAAATGTAAAACATATAGTTAAAAACAAATTGCACAGTGTGAAATACGTATCTTAATGAAGAAAGTCCTACAAATGATGCTCTCTCTCTCTCTCTCTCTCTCTATATATATATATATATATGTATATATATATACATATATACATATATACATATATACATGGAATTCTTGTTATCGTAACATTCAGTATTCTAAGATTAAAAAACTATTTTTTTAATTTTAGATTCTATAAACTATTATTACTTTGTATATAATAGAAATGATTAAACAGAAATTATATATCAATCTGAATTAATACTTGGTAATATTTATTAGTTTTTGAAAATGTATAAAAAGTTATAAGAAAGATGACCACAGTTAGAGCACTGTTACAATCTCATTTACAATCAGTAACCTTGCATGCCACATGCACAGGTAACAAATTGCACTGTCAAAGTTTAGAACACTAACCGTGGAATACGTGAATGCATGTTGTCATAACAACCGTCTTTCATAGTGTGTATTATGTAGTTTAAGCAAACTTCACAAGAAACTCTTGATACTGGCTTGAATAGATAATTCTGAAATTTACACTCATTTTGCTGTATATGATAGGAATTTTCAAAAATAAGTTACACATCAAGACTGAGATTAAATGATTTAAAAATAGAGTCTAACCCTTGAAAAACACTTCCTTACCTTATGGTAATTCATAGAGATTTCACTCTATGGGAGAACACTTAATCATTTAATATTAATCCTTTAATATTTTTGCATGTGATGCACACTATCATATCTATCATCTATCTACCTATCTATTGCATATATTTGTGCATTCGTAAAAAGTTTTTTTAAAAAAATCCTGTAATTCTGTTTGCTATTAATAAATTAAGCAGACATATAGATATGTTTATGGAGGTCTCTAAGTGCCACAATTCAGAATCTGTGTCAAGAAAGCTTTGGTGGGTATTTGGTTTATGTTTGCAATTTTACCTAAGCAACTATGCTATGTCTCAATGATAAAATAACATTTTCATAAAACGAAAGATCACAATGATAATTAAAGTTGAGGCTAGGAATATCTGGAAGAGGGAAGATTTTGAAACTGACTAAATAGTGATCAGGGTTAGTAGAGAGAGTAGAAAATGATGCTGTTGTGACCTCTGGAGTTAATCAGGGTGACCAATAGCTGCAGGCCATGTAGTCATTAATTCTGATGGAAGTCTGATAGACAATTCCCATAGTAAAGACATCAAGAAAAGAAAGTACAATTTATTTATCTTTTAATACTCTATTATCAAATTGATCCTTAGTTATAACTATTATTCTTAACCTTCTTGTAAACTCATACACTTAATTCTCCATTTTTCAGTTTCAAAAGAGATGCACAAAATCAATGTACTACTTTGCATATTATAGTTTAGAGACTTTAGGCTTTCTGGGCCATGCTCTAGTATTCTTTAACAATTCTGCAATATGGTGCTTAAGCTAATTTCAAACCATTGGTACATTTTTTACTAAGCCATTGCAGTTTCTCATGCTGCATGACATAATAAAATATGGTTGGTGTCTTGAATGTTCTCTGTGTGACTGCCATGCAGCCTTGCATGATCACTAAGAAGCTGTCTGCTCACTATCTTAATATATGAGGAAATTCAGCAACAGCAGCATCTTACATGGACAGCACTGAGGAGTTTAGCTTGCAGAATCACCCATAAATACAACAGTTATCCTTAACACTTCATGAAATTCGATATAATTTTTTTTATTTTTCTTTCTTTATTTTTTAAAAAAGAAAACAATTTTTTTCATTATACATTCAAATTCAAGTTCCCACTTTCTCTGCTCCTCCCATAGTCTCCACTTACCCCTTCACCCCACCCCCATCCACTCCACAGTTATGGCAAGGTACATGGCTTTACAGAAGGTCCAAGGCCCTCCCTACTATATTTAGGCATAGCAAGGTATCCATCCAAAGAGAATAGGTTCCCAAAAGCCAGTATAAGCAGTAGTGATAAATCCTGGTGCCACTGCCAGTGGCCCCTCAGTCTGCCCCAGCCATTAATAACTGTAATATGAAAGACAAAAATAGACAAACCATATTTGATAAATTATAGGCTAATTTATCAAAAAATATATATTTAAAGATCCAGAAAACAGTAGCATACTGAATTCACCACCACATGAAATGGGCAGAGAGGACTTTATAGCCAGTTTGGAAAGAGGGATCAATATATACACAGCAATTATTGTTAATTGATGCACATTTCACAGAATGAAAGATAAAAGTCACATATACACAAGCACAAATAAAAGCATTTCAAATGGTTCATCAGGCTTTCACACTGAAACCCTCCAATAATTAGGTTTTTTAAAAAAATTAATTAATATAATAAATCATGATACCATATAACAAATCAAATTTGGTAAGTGAATAATCTAGTCATACAGGAAGAATGAGTGACATGCATATTTCACATTTTTTCTTGCAGAATATAAGAACATATTTCTATAAACTAAACATCAGTATAAAGTTAAATATTGAGTCTATTCACATACTTTTCAATAATAGTAGTAATAATGGAATTTAGAAAAACTGATAGTAGAAAATACACTATATATCACAAAAGAACTTTGAAAAATGGTGGTTCAGGATTCATTTAAAGAGACAGCAATGTATTTGTTCGCAGCTCCATGAATACAGTAGATATATTTCTACAGTGGAAAGAGAAATCTAAATGAGTACTTTGTGAGTATAGCTAGTCAACTAAACCTATTCACAATCTACTTGTTTCTACACAAATGAAGAACTAAAATGTAAAAGTAAATAAAAGAATAATATTATATTTATCACTAAAAGTATAATAACAAAAAATAGAAATAACCAAGTTGAGCTGCTAGAATAATATTGCCCTGTGCACACAGACATTCATGAACAATTAGTCATGTGGATCCTCAGATGCCCCTCTTCATTTATTTAATCACGGTTTAGTCTCACAGCTTGCTTTCACCAAGAGGACAAATTAGATGTGGGGACTCTGAAGAGCAAAGACGATTCGAACACTGAGGTAAATGATCTGACAACATATGAAGTGACAGCTGACAGCATCACAGCAAGAAAAGAAACATGACATTTCAAGTCAGCGTTGAAAACTCAGTAAAATCTGCAGAATAAAGAAAAGCAAGGGCAGCATTACCCGTAAGAAAAGCATATGTGGAGACGTGGGTGATGGAAGGCAACAGCAGGTGATGTATAAAAAGTGACAGGTGCTTGAGAGGATGGGATGGAGTGATGCAACTGCATGAAACTGATAGACGAAGGATGAAAGATGTGTGGTAGCCAAGATATGAAACTGTGATTTCATTCTCAATCTACAAGAAAAAAGAAATTGCCAAAGTAACACCCTTAAGGAATCATCGGGCTTTATCTTCTGCTTGATATGCATATTGAACAGCAAATATCTTGTATAATAGTGTTGTCATAGGATACAGACATATACTTGATTTTCATAAAGTGTCATGCTTTGCTGAGAAGAACAAGAATCTAACTTTTTCCATTATTTTCTATTTCTTCTATGTTTAATTGGCATAAAGTTCATTTGACATAATGTTTTGAGACAAAATTTCTTTGCCTTCATATATAGCTAATATGTGCCCACTAAAGACAGTACTACTGATTTTATATCATCACATATACTTTAGAAAGCATATCTATCTATCTATCTATCTATCTATCTATCTATCTATCTATCTATCTATCTATCTATCTATCTACACTTCTGGGAATATAAATATATGTATATATATATATATATATTTAAATTATATAAACATATATATTATTCTGGGAAATAAATCCTGTATTGTCAAGTTATATGTTCAAAGTTTACAGTAGGGGTATTATAATGCTGAAACACAGGTTACCTTTATTCATTTATTTACTCTGCAGTTTTAGGATGCAGTTTTGGTCTGATAGTATGTGGTTAACTGCTATTGAACTCACAGCAGTTCTCCTATTTCAGCTCCCTAGTTTCCTGTGTGCTGGTGTTAACGTAATTGAACAGAAAGCTATACCACCTCTGTGTCAAAAGAGTGAGATTTAACCCTCCTTCTAATCTGCCACTTTTCAGAAGCTGGCAGAAAACCAATACCCCAGGTTTTTTCAGACAAATAATACAAATACAGCTTCACTTTAAGTTTCTGGTTAACATTCATTCATTTCCCAATGATGGCATAGAAAGATTGAGGAGAAAACTCATAATCTTTGAGTTTACTTCACACCATGAGCTAGCTCTCTTGAATTTAGGCAATGTTAATCTTTTAAGACGGAGCTTCATGTGACCTGTTTAAATTTGGTATTAAAGGGAAAAATATATTCATTTTAGGAACAAATCTGCTTTGTGATTCTAATATAATTTTCAAGATATTTCAAGGTTTGGCCCAAATAGATTGAAATTATTAGCATAAACATATTAAGTTATTAAAAGCATCCAGGTACCCAGCTTTGTAGGGACTTTTAGTGATAAGTTGTAGGATAAGGACTCTCAAGCAGCTCGCTAGCTCTACTTTAGTCCCTTGTTCTTTAATACATGCAAAATCCTTTAACCTGATCCAAAGACAATCTGTAGACACCAGGGAAGAATGCTCTTGCTTGATCTTCTCAGTGAACTCCCTCATGTGAACTGCTTATTTCAGAAATACTCACTAAACTCCCAGACAGGTGGATGGCTGATTTTATTCCTGCTTGCTAAGAAATCTTGATGCAGGTTGCAAAGTCAGCCTTAGATTTGCTGTGTCTCCCATACAGGACTGAAGAACATGTTGCTTGCTAAAGGCTCACAGAGCTCATGTAACTTTACTTATTAGGGTATGATCATTTTATGATCTGATATTTTTAACATACAAAACAGCTTAATATATTTATCACAATATGTTGTTATAAGATTATGTCATGGAATCAGTATTATATTGCATTTGATCTGTCTGAAACACATCAGTTTTAAACACTAAGGAAATATTTTTATCTTAGCACAAAAATAGTAGAATAAATAATCTAAGTGTAAGATGACTGGTTATTGATATTAATGATTCTTAATTAGGATAAGTGTAAACATATAGGATATAACATCTAATTTATGATAATACCTAAGTGGTATGTGAAAACAAGAGAAAACCTTCCATTTGTAGATGGGAGTAAATTCCCCAAAGTTCTTAGAGGTGAGAGAATTCCTTGCTAGGATTCTGATGTGAAAGGTTCTATTGTAATGTTTATATTTCTAAGACATGAAAATTACCTAGACACTAAGAAAGGCATCAAACCACAGAACATTTTAGGCTGTTAAAACACTTTTTAGGTGTAAGACAAGATTCTCAAATCAAAGCTACATTGTTTTGATTTAAAAGAGAAAGATGATTGCAAGTATAATATAAAACCATTCCAAATAGCTTCATATAAAAGTGCAATTGAACGAATGTACAGAAAAATGTAAACAATTCCATTTAAAATAATATTAGTTGCTGGAACCTTGCTCCAGAAGGCTTTGAGGACTCTAATGGATCTGTGGAGTTGGGGCCAAGGGGCTGTGACAACCTGTTGTTGTTCACTCAAGTGTCCCCAGATAACTTGAGTCATCTTTATTTACACAGTGCCAAATGTGTGCATGAATAAATTTACAGTCAGTTTTTACATTCCACATTTCTAAAAATGGTTACAATAATTAATATTTTGTTTCTTGGCTCTTTACCTTTTCATTCCCCAAAGTTCCCACCAGTAGCCATTAGCTTTTTGATCTATATCTCTTTCATCAGAGGCATACTAAGGTTTGCAAGCTACAAAGTAACCTTTCTAACTAGGCACAGCTACAGGTAGAGCAATGTCCCCAGCTGGCAACATGTGCAGCTACAGCATGATGTGAAGTAAGAGACAGTTTTGTCTCATGTGGTTAATATTCATAGCTGGTAGGGTCTTAGTTCTCACAGTCAACTCACCAGCCAAAGCTGAACTAATCCAGTCTACATTTTTTTTTTACTACTCTATGCCCTCTGGGGGCATACCAAGTTTTTCCATTTATCCTATAAGCAACATAACTTGAAAACTTACACTTAATACTTGAAATTGATTGTCCCCTGACATATGTCTATCTACCTAATGGTCTTGGAGTATTGACATACCTATTAGGAATTAGAGAACTGTGGGTTTCTGGTGTAGGAGGTCCTTCTTTCTATGTGTTGCTTTCATTGGTGAATAAAGAAAATTGCCTCGGCCTTTTGATAGAGCAGAACTCAAGTAGGTAGTGTATACAGAATGGAATGCTGGGAGAGGGAAGGCAGTGTGGCAGACACCATGTTTCTCCTGCCTCAGATGGACGCTGGTTAGGAATCTTTCCCAGTAAGCCACAATCTCGTGGTGCTACACAGATGAATAGAAATGGGTTAAACTAATATGTGAGAGTTAGCCAATAAGGGGCTGGAGATAATGAGCCAGGAAGTACTTTAATTAATACAATTTCCATGTGGTTATATCAGGTGTAAGCTAGGAGGGCGGCGGGACACAGCCAAGGGACAACAAGCAGCCTGCTCGCCTCTTACAACAGGTTTCAGTGATTCTACTTCATTCATTGCTTCTTGAATATTCCCATTAACTCTTGTTACCATCTACTTACTATCATTCCTTTAAAACTCTTATGGTTAAAATCACTATTTCCAGAACATTTACACAAATATTTAATATCAAATATCATGGCCTCCCATGACTTATTCAGGCCAGCCATGTGACCACCATAGTGAAAGCATGGAGAGTATGTAGCGCACAATATGTAGTGAATTGTCCACATGTTCTTGCCAAGTGGGTCAGGATCTCCAGGTGCCTGGCAACAAGGAGAACTGTTCATGCTATTCTCAGGCATTGCCCCACCCCAAATTGCATTTCTCATGCCAATTAATATCTAACATATACTGGAAATTCCTAAAGATATTAAAAACCGGGGATTGACACTAAATTAAGTAATGAATGCATTTGAAATCAGATGAAAAAGAAATTGAATAGACATTTAATTTATAATATGTCCAAAACTGTGACTGGACTCTCTCTATATACATTATTACTAGGGCTGGAGAATATTTTCTATTAACACACATAAATTAATATATTTAAAAATAAGATCATAAGAAAGAATAGCTCTGATACAAGGTAATTATCAAAACAATATAAAATAAAGTAAGCAGTTATTCAAACATTAAAGCCTGTGTACTTAATTGCACATAAATATGACAAGTGAATTAGGATATTTTACCATACCAAATGGAAAGTACTACAAAAGGAATTCTTCATGGTACATAATAATCAAAACACTAAATGTGGAGAACAAAAAAAAAGATATCAAAATCTGCAAAGGAAAACTATCAAGTAACATATAAAGATAGACTTATTATACAGCCATGTAGCTATCACACAAATAGAAACTCTAAGAAAAGTATTAAATAACAGTGTTATAAAGGCAGGTACAGACTTTTGTTATTATTTTAGTGTATTTTCTCCTCTCCCAAAGCTTATAGAATAAGAAAAAGTCAGATATACTATATATAGTATAGTAAAAGTCAAATAGAATATCATAGTAAATTAATAAGATTGTGATTATATACACATACATAATGTAATGTCCACTTTTGTTCTGTACACTTAATATATGAATAACCATCTAACATGTAAGATATCCAAAAGATAAACCAATGTGAATAAACTGAATCGTCTCTGACATCAGTGAACACTATTACACACTTACAGAGTGATTGTATTTAAAATAAGCATACTGCCAAATTTTTAGGAAAATACTGAAAGATCCCACATCTTATTCAAACTGAAGTGTAAATATTTACTTATAACTTAAATTTTAAGGATGATTTTGGGTTGTGTTCTCTTTGAAATTTGAGATTTATACTGCATACAAGTAAATAACATCCAAAAGAACCAATTGAGGGAAAATATAAAATGATATATAAAAAGGCTTCTTCTGAAGCAAAATTAAGTATTTAATATAATATTTTAGTATATTTCTATATGTGTATATGTACCTTAAAATCACTTTTTGTGCCTAAAATTTTCTTAATGTCAGAAAGAATATTATTTATTCCTAAAATAACCCTGCATGAAGTAGCTAAAATGTCATGATAATACAAGGATATAAATGCATTATCCGAAATCTGTTAAAATGCAAACAACTAACAAATATATTAAAACTAACAAAGTTTTCTTCAGCATTTAAATATCAACATAAAATAGTTTCCACAATTGTTCCAGTTTAAATATCTATCTGTAAAAAGTATCTGTAAAGAAGAGAAGATATTTCATTCTCATTGTAGCAAAGAAATAAGGATGAAAAGGGTATAAAGGACAGATGGACATTTTCTGTGTCATCCCCCTCCCTTATAAATACAGAAAACATAGCATGAACAAGACACATCGGTGCTGGAAGAAGGCAGCGATCATCTTTTGGCATACACAAGGTATTTGGAGCAATGCAGTATTTAACATTCTCCCAGTTTTAGCCTGTAGATATGGCATAAGTCCCCAGTCTCGCTTTTCTGTCAGGTTAGATAACAAGGTTCTGGCCATCAGGATGCCCGCAGTTTGCAGTCTTTCCCTACCGCCACGCAAATCACAGAAATAATCCAACACAGAGAATGGAGCAACATGAGATGTTTGAGATGATCAGTATTCAGTATGCATAAGTACAGTTATTTTCAAAATTTTAATTACTTCATAAAAACCCACCAGGAACTAGTTACATTTAATTTATTAATATCAACAATGTTTATCATCAACAATGTTGATAAAAGGAGCAGTTTATTGAATAGGTGTGGAAAGTGTGGGCATCCTTGTCTTCTTCCTGATTTTAGTAAGAATGCTTTGTATTTCTCTATTGACTGTGGACTTGCTATAATCAACTTTGTAATTTTGAGGTATGTTTCCGCAGCCCCTATTCTCTGCCACACTTTCATTATCAAGGGACCTTGGATATTGTCAGATACATTTTATGCTTCCAAGAGGAGGATAATGCTGATTTTGTAAGTATATTGAACCATCCCTGCATCTCTGGGAGGAAGCAATGTTGATCAAGATAGATAATCAGTTTGATATTTCAATTCATTTTGCAAGTTTTGTACTGAAAAATTTTGCATCTATATTCATAAGGGATCTTCTGTCAGTGAATGTGAGAAATCCAGGTATACAATTTACCTCACTGAGTTGGTAATGATATTCTCTGCAGGCTCTCAGAAGAGAAAGATTAGCATCAATGTCACATTGCCACAAAACTGTGATCTGCAAATGTACCTGTCTGCAAGATTTACTCATTCAATATTGGTACAAATATTAAGGGAATGTCAAACCACATTTGATTTGATTTAATGACCACTCCATAAGATAAATCCATATCCATAAGTGGCCAAGAACCTAAGATTGGATAGATCATGGAGGAAAGATATTACTATTATTCTTCCAAAGGAACAGCAATAAAATTGAACCTAATGACACAAATACATTGGAAAACCTTCCTCTCTTAGTTGGTAGAAATTAACACAGAGACATGACTGGACAGTGTGCCTTGAGAATATTCAGTCCTAAATGGGATACTTTAAGGCCCACGTATCTATGTGAAAGAGAAAACAAAAAGATTTGCAGAGCCAAATCTCAAAGATGATTCTAATCAAACAGTGTTGACCATACCAACAGGATCAATGTACATATGAACTCACAGAAACTGTGGTAGCATGCACAAGACCTCAGATGTTCAAACCAGACAAAATTTTCACACTGAAAAGAGAAAGCGAATTCAAAGTTCCACTTCAAATAAAGGAGCTATTTGCAATTGATTCCTGCAAAGAGAAAATTAGATTTTTCCAATGGGGTAACATTGTGTATATCAAAAATATTCCATGGCTAGAACTAACTGGCCAACATCAAATGAATTTTATGTGTTTTTTTTTTTTGTCTTTCTGTGGGATCTTTAGTTGTTTGGGGTTTGTGTGTGTGTGTGTGTGTGTGTGTGTGTGTGTGTGTGTGTCTTTTTGGTTTTCTGTTTCTATTTAGAGTTTCACTGTGGTGTTGTTCTTGTTTTTGGAGAGCGAGCCCTATCGTGATGGGGACAGAGGTAGGGAAGTAGTAAGATGAGTTGAGAAAAAGGAAAACATGATCAAAATATATTGTATAAACAATTTAATAAAAATTCTAAAGGCTACTTAACTATTTTCCTCAAAGTTTAGAAATATTCTCTTAACATAAAGTTACTATTCCTTGGATATGCAATTAATATTGAGAAATTTTAAATTATTTTGTATGGTAAATATGCATGGCATTATTTCAAAATAATTCTTAAATGCTAACACTCTGTTACTTTTTAACCTATTAAAAATTACAGAAAAAATTACTCACTTGCCATTAAGTGCTGCGACTCCAACAGTGCTCCGAGCAATTGACATACTGGCTACATAGGTCCACTGCTGACTCTGCGGATCCCACCTCTCCACTGTGTTTAGATAGCTCCAGCCATCATGACCTCCCACCGCATAAATGGGACCTTCAAGCACAGTTACTCCTAAAACATTAGAGAGAAAAATAAACAGTGTGTTTGTAGTTTCCAGTATCACATTGTGCAGTGAAAGGTATTGTGAAATAATGTTTTGGGGAGGGGAGGACTTTGTAGCTGTGTTGATCACAGAATGTGAAATTTGATTTTCATTCCGTATGTCCTTATCCAGTTTGATATCAGGATAAAGCTGTCTTTATGAATTAGTTGGGTGGATATTCTACCTTTAATTTGTGAAACGGTTTTGATTTTGAGGTTTTCATAAAATTTAGTGCCTTTGCTATCTTGTTTCTTTTGACTGATGAAATTTATACATGAGCAAATGATGAAAATTTCAGTATCAGTGGTATACAGTGTCAAATATATATCCAGTACATTGCTAGCCATACTGTTCCTCTCTTTACGGGACGTGGATCCTTTGTGAGACTCATGAAAATGTCAAATCTCAGTATCAGCTTCTGAGCCTCTGTTATTGGAAGGATTTAGCAGGACATAGTTGCCAGATTAGATTCTTGCTACTGTGACCTAGTGTATGAATGCATGGAAGAAGTAGAAGAAAATGCTTCTTTCGCTTCTCTTCCATTGAAATTATTCAACTCAAACCATGACTATCATTTTCCCTCTGATCCTCTCAAGAATCTGATTTATTTATTTTATTCTGCTTTAAGAGCTATATACTGTAGAAGCCTTACTCAGATTCAAGTGCCGTATTGAGGCCACAGTTAAATTATATGACTTAGTTATCTCTGTTGTTGAGCATAGATATTTATCAGATTAATATGTGCATGTATATGTATATATACATATATCAACCATTAGCATTTTGATCATTGCTTATTGTGTCTCAGAGTTTTTTGAATATCTCTACTACCAGCATAGGAACATTTTTCATTTTCATTATGCTGTAACTTTTCTCCACTAAGTCTTAATATAATAATGATTACTTGATATACTGGTGATGGTCACCCATATGTATGTATGTATGTATGTATGTATGTATGTATGTATGTATGTATATGTATGTATATGTATGCATATGTATTACATTATATGTTATATATCACTCAAAATATAATCTATATATTATAGACATTCCATATAATTAAGCTATTAAACTTATTATTATACTTAACTCACAAATAAAATAAAAAATAATTCATAAAACTTATGGAAATTGATGTTTTCTGCTAATAAAGTCACTTTCACCTTAAAAAAATTAAGGAAATATATATATACATATATATATGAACTCTTTACAATTTATTCAATTTCACAATATAACTGTATATACAGAGGACATGTCTGCTTCAGGCTATGGTTGAAGGAAAAGATTTTGCTGTAGATATGAAGGAGAGTACATCCAGAGGCATCTGGAAGAGTCCAGAGCAGAAAGAGAAAACAGTAGACTCAACATAGTTAGCAGCCTGGATTTAACCTTACGAGTTGAGTTGTGAGAAATGTGATAGAGAAACACAAAGAGAGCACAGGCAAAGGAGACCAAGAGGAGGGGCCAACCAAGGAAGACAAATGGAAAAGACAAATGGAAGATAATGGAAAAGTTACATGGGAATGAGAAGCTGGGGACAGGAATTCCATGACCTGGAGGAATTTCTATTAGGGTTCAGGGTGAGATGATATGAAAAGAGCCACAAGCACTTGTGATGCTGAGTGAGCCTGGCAGCCTGAATGATCTCTGGTATGCCAATAGGCACCAGAGCTAGTCATTTGTAACTCCTGGCACTGATGAGGAAATGGTTTTCTTGGCAGAAGGGAATGGCCCATGAATGTGGCAGAGTGGAGTTTACTTTCGACCTGACAAGAAAAAGAGAGCAACCAGATTGATAAAACACAACACCTTCATTAGAAATTTTTAGACATTCAATAACTAGTTTAGATATGATCATATCAAGCTGCTGCTGAGAAAACTGGGAACACTTAATTCTTTCATACTACTTTTGAGGTTGCAGCTAAGACACATAACTTTGGAGCTACATTTAGTGCATATATTACAATATAATTTTATTTAATGTTTGAAATAGCTTATAAAATAATTGTAATTGAAAACAGAATAATATAAAGTATGTAAAATTATAAAATAGTATATACTAAAAATTAGATATGCCATTAAGTCTTTCAATGCAATTATATATTAATTTTCTCTTATGAGTTTTAAGGGGATTTCATTTAGATAGCTTAAATATATGTATATATTTTAGGAAGCTTCCACTGTATTTCTTAGTACCTCTCAAATTACCCTGCAACTTAGATGTCTCTTCTGTATTCCCTTCCCCAGCCCCCTGTTTACTTCCCTCCCCATTTTATTCTCCATTAAAGTTTGTCTCCGTCAAATTACTCCACTGAAGGCCCAGGGAACTCTGCAGAAGAGAAAGCAGGAGTTTTGTTCTATGTGTATATACTTTGACTTTCAGTTTGTATTTTATGGCATTCCTGATTGTGTGAATGAGCAGGAGTGGGTCTCTGCATTCGGATCTGCTGTGTGTGTGTGTGTGTGTGTGTGTGTGTGTGTGTGTGTGTGTGTGTGTCTTCCCTTGGACTGTTTCCTTTTTTAAAATTAATTTTATTTGTTTTGTTATATCAGAATTTGTCATTTTTTGTTTTATCTTATTATATTTTTTAATTAACCCTTTGAAGGCTGCTTGTTTCCCAATGAGAGACAGAAAGGAGGTGGTTCTGGATGGCAGGGGAAATGGGGAGGATCTAGGAGGAGTAGAGTTAGGGGAATCCATAATCAGGAACTATTATGTGAGAAAAAAATCTATTTTCAATGAATAAAAAATAAATAAAATTCAAAAGTATTGAAGTTTTATTTATAAGAACACACACATAAGTACTAATAGTAATTCAAGATACAGAAATCTTGAATTTGAGAGTATATGGGGACACAGGATAAGTTATCAGTTAGGAGCATAAATGATATAAATACAATACTCATTTATGAAAACATCATAAAATAAAGATGCAAAATAAAAACATGAATAAGTTATGTTTTCAGGAGGCATAATATAACCAAGACTGGAGAGAAGAATATGGACAATAAGAGGAAGATATTGAAACATTGTATATGTCATTATTGTTATTATCATTTAACTAACTTAGGCACTGGTGGCTATAATGATGGTGCTTAGAATAGGGAAAAATGAAGCAACTGACTGTAATAAAGAACTCTAGTTGTACTGATATTATATGAGCTTCAGACTCATTTAATAACATAGGGATAATACTAGAATTCACGATAGGTGCTAATCCTGGCATTTTAAATCTATATAAATTATAGCATTAGGATATAAGTCAAATAAAAATAAATATAACTATGTGAGAAAAATAAAATGCCAAAATATTCATAAATCAAATGCTCCATGCAGTATGTTCTAGGAATGGACAATAGTAAGGATTTCAGCAGTTTTTCAAAGTATATGTCATATACATCTTCACCCTTAAAACATCTTATTTCAAGTGATTCTATGCATAATTAAACCATTGAACAAGTAATATAGTCCTAATGTTGACATTTCTTTTAATATTGATGTTTGCAATATCAATGTTCATTAGAAAATATTTGTACTTTATGTATGCCTATTTTATAAAGCGATATTCTTTTAGCTGTTCCTATATCTCAAATCCTGGTTGCCTTATGATTTGGTTCTTTGGTACAACTGTTCTGATTTCTATGCAAAAAGATCTAAGCAAGTTGAGGCAATAAAAGGACCAAAATAATTTCAAAAATCAATAAAATTCATTCAATGTCTTCCTTGTGTTTTTCAGAAACATTTTTATAAATATAACAAGTTAGAAGGTTAAAAGACTTTTCTTATCATCAGTATTAGCTTTATATTAAAAAAATACTAAACATCTAATTGAACTAAAATCCATATAAAATTATTGGTTTTAGTTTGATCATAATATAATATGCTGCATGTATGTTTATTACTAAAGCAATAGTATCATGCCGGTTTTAAAACATTTTTTTTTTGCTGCTTAATCAATCAAACAACAAAATCTCATAATTTTTATACTGTATTATATTCTATTCTTCCTTCATTTGAGAATAGTGTGTTTATCTGGGTTGTACACTAAAGTCACCCAACTTGTTAGTATCCATCTATATTATAGAGATTTAATTTGTTTGACTGGGCAAAGAGGTTGTCTAAAGTGTCCACAGATGATTGTTAAGCACAGTGAATAGGAAGAACAACTACTATAGTGGAAAATAATAGTGATGGAAGGTTTACAAACAATAATCTGTCTGCTTTGCAGTGCTATCTCGCAGAGCTCTACTTCACTGTGCCATGTACTTGTACGTCATATATCTATGTGTACTTGTACGTCATATATCTATGTGTACTTGTACGTCATATATCTATGTGTACTTGTACGTCATATATCTATGTGTACTTGTACGTCATATATCTATGTGTACTTGTATGTCATATATCTATGTGTTTATTTGGGTCTTATATGTTGATTGGTGGGCTGAAGATTGTCATAGAATTTCAGATCACAGCGAACGTTAACTTATATTCCTGTACAGCTTTCATTTCTAAGATTAATTGCCATCCGTTCACTTTCCAACAGGATCGCATAATTTATGTTCATGTTCTCATACAGGATAGGGAACACGGGGAGAGAAATTCACAGACATGTTGACATGTAAAACATTTATATCATTCTCCATCTTCCAGTTACCCGTTTATCTCATTTAAATTATGAATTCTGTAACAATCAATTGTATATAATTTTGCAACTTAAGTATTTAATGTAGTATTGTTGGTGAGTATGGTCAAAGACTCCTAATTCAAATGCAGTTTTCATCAAACCATTAGATAAATGACTAGAACAGATGTAGTTAGGTAATCTTAGACTCATATTCATAACAACATTAATCTGTTGTTACAAAATGCTTTCCTCTAGTTTTTCCTCATTCCACCTTCCAATATCATCACCACTAAAGTTACACGTTTTATCATTTGATGCATTACCCTTGCAAATGATCCCCACTAGCTCATCTGATGAAATTTTACCTTCTACTCATATCTGAGCTAGCTGCGGAACTTTCCCCCTTAAAATAGAAGTAACCTTTCTATTTTGTCTTTATCCGTGAGATTGCAATACTTCATTTACTAAAATTTTTGTTAAAATGAATAAGAGACATACTAAGAATAGATATACAATATTCAGATTATTTATGTACTAGTATAATACGTGTATCTTTTACATTCATTATATATTAATATAATATATTAGTGCTGTGGTGGATGTAAATCAATAGATACATATTTCTGTTTAATGTAATTTTAGAACTTTATTGTATTTGTATTCATTTTAAAAGCAATTTAAATGTAGGGCTGCAGAAGAGGATAATTACATTATGCACTTACTAAAATTAATTCAATAAATTGTCTGTATGACTAATAAGTAGAGTCTTGATTACTAAAATTACTAAATTAAATAAAATTGAGGAAATTACTATTTGTTTGAACCAAATGTAAACAAAGCACATTGATATTAATTTTGAAGGCTGATCACTTACATTTTGTTCAACCATTTACTATCCTTAAGATTTTTTGAAAGTATTTTAATTCCTTGTTGTTCATGCTATTAGTGTTTAGTTAGAAGACCCGTTCTTTGCATTGTTTTCAAAAATAACGTTTATTAGGTTTTTAATTCTAATAAATGTAACAAATATTTCAGAAGTGATCTTGTCTGCTTTAAACTATTTAAAAATATTTTTATTTATTCTTTGAGAAATTCATTTATGTGTACAATAAGTTTTCATCAAATGTGAAAGTGTACTTCTAAATTTTGATGGCAAGGTATAACAAGCTTTGAGGAATGTTATATAGAATATGAAAAATTAAAAATGATACTATAAACACGCTTATAGCTGATGCTTATTTTGAAGTTTTTTTCACAAAATCCAAAACCATAAAGGTTGATGCTTTTCAAAATGTATTCTAAATGCAATCCCCCTTTACTTTAAGCCTAAATCCAAATTCTGTGCTTTTGTGAGATAAACAGAGTTAGAAATTTCAAAGAACTGCAATGAAATTACTTTATACTTTTAGGAATGATGAAGAACTTTGGTGTTTCATTTCTTCTGGTGGTCATGATAAATTTCTGGTTGAAATATTAGTGTCTAGAGTTAAAACAGAACGTTAAAACTTATTGAAAACAAACACACAGATCACCAAGGGGAACTTTGTATTTACTTCAAGTGACTATATTTATTTGATTGTTTCCTGAAAATCAGAAAACAAAATGAACAAACAAATAAGCAGAGTTGTTTTTATATTTTCTGTCTCCTCAAGTTTAAACTCCAAAGGAGAACTAGACAAGTGGAGTAGTTGGCAGTGTACTTCTGCAGACACCTCAACCAGGAAAGACAGTTCCACAGCAATTTCACAAAGGACACCCTGAGCATTGTAATCGCAATAACTGTTCATTTTCCATCTTTAGAATTCCAACAATAATAGCCCTTTCAACACAAATGAAGCATAGACTATAAACTTCTGCAATCATACTACTTTTCCTATTGTTTTGGCTTATTTGAGTTCAAACCTCAAAAAATTATGATAAATTTCACTGAGAGTACTGATATGAATAAAACAATATCTAAAGTAGAACAGAACAAATAAAAATCTTCAGGTTGTTCCCACATTTTTTGACCGCATGAACTCTGCAATTAACTAGGATAAGGAGTAAAATAAAAATATTTGGTTCATCTTATGAATGAAAGAATGATGGTCCAAATTAAGATAGTTAAAATAATAAAATATATAAAGTAGTACTAGATTTATAAGATATATTAGTCTACCATTCAATGCAAATATTCCCTTATCACAATAAAACAGCATTTTCAGATTAGGCCATAACCAAATATAGTCACATCACATTTTAAGTAAAAACCTGTAAAATGATTACTCGTACTAAGTGTGGTAAATAATAATGTTAACATAAAAATAAAATCAAATGCAAGAATATGGGCTTGTAATAATAATTCAGTCACTTAAATTAATGGCGTACATAAAGGACCTTCTTTCCATCCTAGGAACCTGGACATAGTAGCCAAGCTCTTAATGCTCTACCTGGTGAGGGAGAGACAGAAAAATTTCTGAAGTTTGTTGGGCAACCAGTCTAACATATTTCATGGGGTCCAGCTGGTAAGAGACCCTGAGGATGACACTCAAGATTGACCTCACCTTCCTATGCATGAACATACAAAAACATACATGATCACACACAGACAATCATATATAAAAAGTAAGCAATGCAAATTAAAATATTTGATTTCTAAAAATTCTTAGGCAAATATAGAAACTGGCAGTTAATATGTCTAAATTAATAAACAGTTTAAGTAGAATAAATAATAAAGTTACTTCAATAACCTGCTTGCACAAACACATCATAGTTTATAGAACATGTTCTATTATAAATGATAGAAATATAAACAGCATGAAATGTAAACATTTTTAATGATTTGCAAAAGATATAGAAATATACTGATGTTTGAGTAATTTAAATCAATTAAAATATTTGACTGATTGGTTATATAAAACCTCACATGATTTAAACAAAAAATGTTCAACTTTGAGATACAGAAAAACTGCTTAGCAAGTAATCAAACAGAATCAAAATATTTAGATGAAATTAGGGAGAACGCATTAGTTTTTAAGTTTAAAATTAATGTAACTCAAAATAAGATGAGGTGCTTATTTTAATTACATTACAATGCTTGATCAGATAACTGAAGTGTCATGATATGTTTGGAAGACTTAGAATCTTAAGATAAAAACTAATGAAAATTAATAGAAAGGAATTTGGCATTATAAACTCATGAATTCAGTAAGA
>PVIU01022116.1:0-30078 GCA_004026605.1 Ondatra zibethicus | reverse complement strand
GGCGGTGCCCAGATCTCTCTCGAGTTACCAAGCTGACCCTTTTTCCTGGCTTCTATAGGAAGTGGAGTTTTTGTCCACGTCTATTGCTCAGCTCAAGGTGGTACAGACCAAGTATGTGGAAGCCAAGGACTGTCTGAACGTGCTGAACAAGAGCAACGAGGGTATGGGTTAGGCGGGTGAGGGCACCTGGGGAACCGTCGCTAGCCTGCTTCTCCTAATGCAGTTTTCCTTAGAGAAAACTATCGGTTCCTAGTGTGTATAGCCACACGAGCCCCTGCATGTTGCCTACGGAAAGCTAAAATGCGCACGACATTCCGCAGCTTCCGTCACCTCTGTTGCTATTCTTTTCACTGTCTGGATACCGAGTCCTGTTGGAGCTCCCCTTAACGTCTTCACGTGGGAGTGGCCTGCCTTCCCCAGCTGTTTGTCTTCATTACTTTCACAGGAAAAGAATTACTGGTCCCGCTGACGAGTTCTATGTATGTCCCTGGGAAGCTCCATGACGTGGAGCATGTGCTCATCGATGTGGCAACTGGCTACTATGTGGAGAAGACAGTTGAGGATGCCAAGGACTTCTTCAAAAGGAAGATAGACTTTCTCACCAAGCAGATGGAGAAAATCCAGCCAGTTCTGCAGGAGAAGCACGCTATGAAGCAAGCGGTCATGGAAATGATGAGCCAGAAGATCCAGCAGCTCACAGTCCTGGGAGCGACTCAGGCGACTGCCAAGGCATGAGGATGTGTTGCAGAAATGAAGCAGTGAAGGACCCTGTTTCAAGGGGCCTGAGACTTTGTGGGCAGTGGCCTACTGGTGTCTGGGAAGAGGGTCTTGTGTTTAATGTTAATAAATGTGCCAGGTGGGAAAAAAAAAAAAGAAAAGAAGTCAGAAAGAGAGA
Organism: Ondatra zibethicus; assembly: GCA_004026605.1. Lineage (NCBI taxonomy): Eukaryota > Metazoa > Chordata > Mammalia > Rodentia > Cricetidae > Ondatra > Ondatra zibethicus. The sequence goes on along the minus strand of PVIU01022116.1, from coordinate 29,183 downwards.
TGGGATTGCTACTTAAGGTTAAGAACATTTTATTTCATTGCTGCTGCTGTTTAAAAATTATTCTTTAAGGCTTTTATAGTTGTATATAGTGAAATATAATCATATAATCTTTGCATCACCTCCCCCAACTCCCCTTTCCAATTCTTCTGTCAGCTTCCCCATGTAAATTTATTTTCCTGATGATCCACTAAGTCCCAGTAATGCTGCACCTACATTCATACGGAGCCTACTAGGAGCCAAACACTCAAAGAAGAATGGTTTCCCCTTCCCCTCCAATAATTCTTCAGTATGAAGGAGGAATCTGTATTTCATCTCACCCGTAATTGAGGGAGATTTAGCTTTCTTAATCATGTGTAGGTCTGAAAGGTAATCAAAGCTAGTGTGAGTTTATTAATGCAGCAGTATTATTTTCTGCAGAAGATGCATTTCACAGCACACTTCCTCACACTGCAGATCTTACATTCTTTTACTCATATTTCTCTTCTGAGCTTTGGCAAGATGTAAGAAAATAAATGTTACTAGTGTCCCATTTAGGGTTGAAGACTCAGGTTTTTCCCTAGCACTTTGATCAGTTATATAATCATTATTGACTGATTATCACTGAAAGAAAGCAAAACCAAAAAACTTCTCCTATCATCGGACCCAGCAGTCTATGTTTACGGATATAAACATAAATATCTAGAAGGCAATTTGACACCATAATCATTTGTTGAAATCACAATGACAAACTTTACCTTGAGGCCTATGACAACTTTGACCACTGACTGTTGACCAGGATTATAGTACTGGACATGGAATGTCTTCTTATGGCACAGGCCTCAAATCTAACAAGAAAGTGATTAGTTACTCTTTAACTTCTTAACAGCTGTGACACTATTGTACCCTTAGTCACCTCTTGTGTAGGGACTCAATATTTCATGATTGTAACACTACTCAGTGTACAGTATTGGGTAAGACCAGTACTATATTACCTCTATTAATGTTTTTTTTTCTCTACCACCATTATTTGTAGTATATTACAGCACTATGAAATCAGGGAGGAAATTGGTTCATTTATTTGAGATTGTTTTCTCTATGTCCTGTAGTATAATGCATGATTTCTTCAGCAATAGGTTCATGTATGTAGCTGTAATGGCTAAACAAGAACAATGGGAATAAACTATGCAGTTTAGAAGACAACTATGGTCCAACTGACAAAGGAACTGAAAGAGAGGTGTCTTATGCTCTTCACTGTGATTGCCAACAATGGCAAATACCTTTTGGTAGTGGCCTTATCCTCCAGTATAAGGTACTGAATGCCATGTGAACTTATTTTTTAAACTAATATTTTGAAATCAGATTGCTAACTAGTGGCTTTCATAAGACTATTCCATACATCCTTAATTTAGGTTAGCCCCCTTGCTACTTCTTCCTGCAGGACCCGTGTCTATCTAGTATTTTTAACCCAGTGTTCTCCCACTGTGACTTTTAAGATCCCAAGTATTCTATTATCTATCCTATTATATTTTAGTGGTGTTCCAAGATAATTGACATATAGATTTTTCATGCACCCTTCATTTAGAATAGTCCTAACTATGATCCACCCAATTCCTATTGATTTTATTGTGTAAGATTTTCTACATCTAACATTCTACTTCTGTACTTTAATTTTACCTATAAGCTATTGTATTTGCTCTCTTAACTATCCCTTCCATAATGGGTCCTTTTTAATTTCATGGCTTCTGGTTATACTTAATGTTAAATACACAAACAAGACTTTGAAGCTAATATGATAATATTATAAAAATCATGACATATTTCTTTATAGGCCTGAATTACTTCGCTCATTATATTTTTTCCTTTCTATGCATTTACTTGCATATTTCAAGATTTTATTTTTTCCAGTTTTATAGCATGCCATAATGCATTCTGGCCTTATTCTTCCTCTCTGTTCATCTGCAGATGTACATCAATGCATTTTCCACTTCCTACTCTTTGTGAAGACAAAGTCATTGAACATGGATGTATAAGTGTCTTTGTAGTCAATTATAAAGTTTCAGGGGTACATATCAAGCAGTGCTATAGTTGTATTATATTGTTTATTTCTAGTTCTTTGATAAAACTTCAGAATGATTTCCATATTTTTGTACTCATTTATACAATCACCATAGTGATTAGGAAGTCCTCCTTTACCACATCATGTCAATATTTGTATTCTTAATGAGAGCAATTTTGACCGGGGCGAGATGGAATCTTAACATTTTTTTAAATCTGAATTTCATTGATGGCTAAGGATGTAAAACTCTTTTAAAAGTGTTTTAAAGTTCTTTTTGTGTTCTGACACCTTGCTGAATGTATTAATTTACTTAGAACATTAAAGCAAAAGGACAGGACATTTTTTTCAGATGTGGCAGGAATCAATAAAACTATGACATCATGTTACCTACCCTTTAATTATTAAAAGTAGTTATAGCCTTCATCTTAATTTTTACCTGTAAATAGTTATTAATTTTAATGATATGTCTTCAATATTTCATTAGCTTAAAGTTATCTTCTATTTACATGTTTGTTTGTGGAAATTTTAACATGCATTAATTAAAGACTATTAAAACTGTGACACATTTTTTTTTTACGAGACATGTTTTCTTTGTGTTACAGCCATGGCTCTCCTGCAACTAGCTCTTGTAGACCAGCCTGGTCTTGAACTCACAGAGATGTGCCTGCCTCTGCCTTCTGAGTGCTGGCATTAAAGGCATACACCACCACTGCGCTGCTAAAACTGTGACACTTTTAACTGATCTCTTGTGATCCATTTCTATATATTGTCCGACTACAAGGAGAGACTAGCTGTGTGCTGGTACTGAACACATTAAAAGCAAGGTAAATTAATCATGTGAGTCACTCAAAAAAGAAAATACCATTTGTCACAACATGTCTCTTTCTTTGCACCTTGAAATGCAAGAAAAAGCATAAAATTGATTTGAGTTTTATCCTTTAATTATTTTTAGTTAAAGTATTGATTTTTGAATCCATCACAAGCTTTAAGTACATTAGTTCTGTACATAAATATCATTTAACTGCAAATAAAATTGAAATTTCCTTGCAATCCAAGATACCCTCAGGTCTAATTCTGCTATAATACATCATAATTGAAACAATTTTTTCAAATTTAATTCTTCTAAACTTTGTCAGTATTTAGGGGTGTAGATATGTTTTAGTTGGAGAGTTGCCTGCTGTAGAAGGGTATACTTCATGTATCTATTCTTCTGACAGCAATATTCACTTTTCTCCAGCATCACTGGACCTCCTAAATTGATCCAATTTCTACAGTTGCACCGTATTTAAAAAAAAATCGTAGTCTTTGCTGTTGGCTTTTATCCACTGTGCATAATGCTCTTCAATCCATGTGGACGTTTTACTTATCAATGATTCAATATTTTAAAATGCAGAAGTGATATTCCTGTTGTTGAACTACCTTGACTTGACCTACAATTCACAAAAGGAAGGATAATGGTGCAATTTGTGGTGGTTTTGAATAAGGTTAGTTCAGAGATTTGTGAGAATCTTGCAGAGGAAATAAAAGGGTTTTAGAACATTGAGACAAACTTTATAAACACTAATTTACATTATCACAGAGTTGTGTTTTGGACATAAGACTGGTTCACAACAAAAGTGTTTACGTCTGAAAATCATGATAAAAGAAAAAAGAAATAAGATTGCTAAGCACAATGTTAAAATTCTTATAATGACTTTATTCAGTCACCTCAATATAACCCCTTCTTTATCTCTGTGCTCTTAGATGTTGCGGCAAAAAGCAAATAACTTTTGTGCAAAGAACTATATAAGGTCCTCTAGTAGACTTCACATGCTAGAGTATCATTTTCCATCAGCTCTCATGGCCAGGCACTGTTCAAAAGTACTAAATTTTTAAAATTCTGCATATAAACAATTCAAAAATTTGAAAACATGTATTTTACTATAGGTGTTTTATCATTAGTTCCTCATGATCTCTAATTTATAGGAAAAACAATTATAATAAGTATGTATATATGTGAAAACTTCAATATGGGCAGGTATTGGTCTCACCACTCTCAGTTACCAATTTTATTTCCTGAACGCATTCCATTCAGCTAAATGGTAGTATTTATTTGGCTCTCAAATATTGTGCTTTTCCTATTATATTAAAAATATTTTTTCTTTTAAAGTTCAAGGAGACCAGCATGACCCTATATCCCATAAAATGTATAGAGATATCACTGTCATCCAATTAAAACAGATAAAATGTGTGAAAGGGTGGTAGTATGCTTCTAAATAAAAGCAGTTGAAATAATATCAGTTACATAAAAGTTTCAAAGCATTTTAAAATTGGATTCTTTCACAAAAAATATGCAACTTACTATAAAATAAGAACTTTCCATTATTTTTAAATTTATAGAAAATAGGCTTCTTCTAATTAAAAATCAGAAAGATAAGTATATGGCATTTTCTTTAATTTTTTTCTTAACAGAAGATGAGACAAAATATTTTGAATTCTGAGAGGTAATAAGTGGGTCAATACAGGAAGGTTTAGCAGTTACCATGTATAGGGTGGTATCCTTGAGGGACAATGTGAAACTGACGAAACAAATGACACTTCAAACCCTTCCAAAAATGGCAAGGAATCTGCAAGTGTCCGTCAGTATTTAAGAATATCTCAAAACACAATGAAAAGAGATTTATTGTACATTGTTTTTATTTATCATAGATTTCCTAGTATGCAACTGAATATTTTGAAGATTAATTCTGGAAAACTATCATGGCAAAATTATATACAAGTTCCATGTACATAAAGCATAAAATAGCTGAAAGCATTATTAATAATGATGTGTTTTGCAAACTCTTTAAGTAATACAAGCATTTAATTTGATATGCAGACTAATTTCTCCATTATATATTTAAATAAGACTGAATTTTGTTCAGTATAACAAAATATAAAACAAAAACTTCACCTACTTGGGTATTTATAGACGGTTATTTGTAAATGTTCATATAATTTTTATATAAATGTGTAAAAATAGTTTAATTTTTGTCTTACACTGATGTTTTCCTAAGATGTAATCATTATTACTTATTACCAGGACAATAACTATGAAGCTTTCTTATTTTAAATGATCGTCCAAACTATCATTTAACTTTAAATTGTTATTTACTTCAAATTTATTCATTCAGCACTTCTGGTGCATAATGTCTTTATATTCAACACCTACTTTCAGAATTAATAGCATAAATCTCAAATTATGAACTTCTGCTTCTGAATGAAAAATAAACTGCATCATAGGAGAAGCTCACTGCATAATTACCTGGTTAATTTTATTTTTTAAATTGCTTAGATCTTTTCTTAACCTTATTTACTCATTTGTTTAGGATGAACATTTGTGTGATGATACTGACTTAATGGAAAATGGTAATTACAAGGAAAAATGGAATTTTCAATAATCATTCAAAAATGAACCAATTGTAAGTACATGCTTATGAATCATGTATGGTTCCATCTTTCTTGTTAGTATCTCAAGTATGCATCAGCAGCAAGTATTGAAAGATGAAATATTGAATTCTGGTATTGCACAATTATGGAACAGAACACCATTTTAGTTCAAATCAGAGCCTTGAAGCAGTGTTTCCATTTCTATTTCAGCAATTTAACACTACTGTTTAGGGTTCATCTCAGCTGATTGTAGGAACACCAAATGAATTCTTCATTAACCTGTGCTTTAAGAAAAGAAATCTGCAAGTGTCCACACTAATTTTTGATTCAAATTTTAATTTTACCTGTACTAAGAGGAGAGCCTGCTTTTGGTCCTGGCTGCCTGGCTCCTGCCGCATTCCCAGTGCCTGGCTAGCTTATACCCAAAATAATTACACAGAAACTGTTTTCATTTAAATACTGTCTGGCCCATTATCTCCAGCCCATAATTGCCTAACTCTCACATATTAGTTTAACCCATCTCCATTAATGTGTATTGCCACTTGACTGTGGCTTACTGGCATGAGTCTAACCAGTGTCCTTTACGGGCAGGAGAAACATGGTGTCTCCCACACTTCCCTTCTTCCCAGCATTCTGTTCTGTTTATTCCACCCACCTAAGGGCTGCCCTATCAAAAGGCCAAGGCAGTCTCTTTATTCAACCAATGAAATCAACACACAAACAGAAGGACCTCCTACATTTACCTAAACATGTTTACGCACATTAAACAAATGTTGTAGCATGTATTTAAAGTAGTAAGACTTATGTCCCCCTGACAAATATAAGGAAGAAACAATTTAAAAGGAAGAAAGATTTATTTTACCTCATTGCTTCAGCAGATTCACTAAAAGATTAGCTGTATCAATTGTGCTGAGCTTGAGCATACAAATTATCATGGCACATGGTGCATGTAGACAGCCAGAAAGTTTTCAGTGAGGATGGGGCCATAAAAGAGTTCAAAGTGAAAGAGTCATTTTCTCTTGTAAGAAATTATAGCACATTTATAGCAATGGAAGTAATCCAAATACAAAGAAAATAAAATCAATTGTGCTTTGAGAACATATATAAAGAAACATATACTTTGGAATTCAATTTGAACACTCTTAAAGTCCCAAAACATTTTTCTGCAATAATAAATACTATAATTTGACTATATACATATAAGAATTTGGGACATTGAATGATTTAAAAGCCAATTTTTGGACATAGTTGTTTTTTGTCAACTCTAAAGGAGTATAGGCATACTTCAGAAGAATTTTGATTAATAAATGTTTTTATTCTTATTGCCTGTAGGAATTTTATGATTAATGATTAATATGGGTAGTCAAGAACACTAGTGAAGTTAACACACTAGGCTGGTAGTCCTACATAAGAAAGAAGTTGAACAAGCTCTGGGGATCAAGCTAGTTAGCCAGGGCTCTTGCATGACTCCTGCTTCTCTTATTCCCTCCAGATGGCTGCCCTATTTGAGTCCCTTCCTTGAAATACCTCAGTGATAGTGTTATAAGATATAAAAATGATATTAAAAAATCCAAAAGCCTGAGATAGAAATTAGTGGTAGGAGTAAGGTATTATTATGACAGATATGACAATATACTATAAGACTGGGGTGGCATTCAAACTTCAGGCTGGAAAAGTCTTGGAGTGTTGAGAAATTTCTGAGCTATTAGTGTGGAAGCATAGAAGACATTGACAGGAGGAGTACAAATGCAGGCCTGGCCTCTGAAGTTTCAGAAAGATAATTTGAGAGTCTCTTGCAAACTCGCTCAGATTTGTCCAATATTTTCAATTATTATTTTTTTCTGGTCAGCTAGGGCTAAAGAATATTCTGTGATTAGCAAGAGATCATAGGTCAACCCTCCAATACACAAATACATTAAAGCTATTTCCAATGTTATTGGTTACCCTCCACAATCTTACTGTATGGTTCTTTAAATGAAGACAGCACTAAAGTCATGAGATATATGGAAATTGAGTTGTTTTCCAGGTAAATGTGTCACTCCTATTGACTAGCATTACTGGTACTGAAAGCTACTGTGCACACTACTGGAAGAGAAAAGACATCATCCATATAACCCAACTAGAAACCCTGTGACCTACAATAACAACATACCTTGCAGTAACCTACCACTTTAAAAATTTTATTTAAGGCCCATTTTCTGAGATGGAACCCTACCTGATAGAACATAGTAATAAACTGACCCTAATGATATTTTGCTATATCCATATATCAGTGTTTCACACATCACTCATCAATGAAGTTTCTTCTAGTGATAGTTGGCAATCAACAGATCCAACTGAAGAGTGTGGAGATAATGAAAAACTTTTTAAGCATTCAACCCTAAATCAAATGTTTTTATCCAACCCTGCCACTCAAGGCTCAGGGATCAATGTAGAAGGTAAGGTGAAAAGACTGTAAAATTCAGATGTGATAGATTACTCTACAAAAATAGTTTCTTTCAGTCACAACAGGTCTCATTTGCATAAGAATTTACAGAGTCTGTGGCAGCTTCCACAAAAATCTGTGTTAAGTTCAACGCAAAGTACTAGCAGTGAGAAGGGGAAATGGACACTAAGCCAAAGCCTCAAATAAGATTTCTGTAATTGATAGGTGCTGACAGAAGCAAAATTAGTAGTCTCCAAAGGAGTGACACTGGCTATAGCAATCACACTCCAAGACAAGCCCTACACTCAGAAGGAGTGTCACCTTGGCCCAAAATTGAATATTTTAGATTTCCAGTCTAAAGAATTTCTGTATGATGGTCTCAACCATTTTGTAGTTCTGATTTTGTAAATACTTACTCATACTCTCAGAACATTTCACGTTATCTAATATATTTAAATATGGAATTAAATATCCATGTCACCAAATTCTTTCTATCTTCGTCTTAATTAAAATGGAAAATTTCCATATTCTGAATGGTTCTAAGCCTTGCTTGCTTAGTCATCAGTAGGGAATGAAGTTCTGGTAATAAGCAGTTCTGATTTGAATGATTATGTAGATGGTCCTGGCTCAAACTTCTCTCTTCTATGCAGTGTGTGTAAGGTTAGTTTACTTATTGCTGTGGAACAATCCTTCTGTATACTGTGGGTATGTATTATTTTCATTTGTTAATAGAAAGCTGACAAGCAGGTAGTGGGGTAGGAAATTAGGTGTGAAAACCAAACTAAAACAGATGGGAAGAAGGAGGGCAGAACCACACAAGTCACTAGGAGCTGCAGAGAGAGCAGGACCTACTGGGGGACATGGTAGAATGTAGATTAATAGAAACTGGTTAATTTAAGTTGTAAGAGTTAATTAGTAATAAGCCTGAGCTATAGGCAGAGTATTCATAAGTAATATGAGCCTCTGTATGGTAATTTGGAAGTGGCCCCCAGGATGGGAAAAACTCTGCCTACATCTTGTAGAAAACTACACAACAATATTGATCTATTGTCTTGAAGGTCATGTTGATTTATAATAAGAAAAACTATTTTACCTGTATAAGAAGCATTAGGTTAAAAATTACCTTTTAAGTCACTACAGAGATAAGTAGTGACAAATAATTTTTATGACTAATGATTAAGGTATAGGTCTTGAACTCCATCACCTTAATATATTGATTGGATATAATTGAATAATATATTTAATATGCTTTGTGAATACTCTTATATGCATTTCAACATAGATAAGATTTGATAGAAATCATAAATAATGAAATTCATAATAGTTAAATGTAGGTTTGAAGAGCAAGATACAGTTGGGAAAGTTGTCTTTATGATGTCACAAAACAAAAAATTTAGCTTATTCAAATATCCTACAAGTTCTTGATGAATATGATTCAAGAGTAACATAAAGCTGAAAATATCAAAGTGGACAGTATCATAATAAAAGTTATGAAATAATATATAAATATAGTTATTTCATATCTTATTGTATTTTATAGATTGTATTATTATTTCTGAGATGCTAATTTGTTTCCTAGCAAGAAACAGAAGGGTATGGATATAGTTGGTTTAACAGGATAAGAGAAATTAGAAGGAATAAGGGAAGGAGAAATCATAAACAAAGTATTTTGTATAAAGAAAACTTATACTCAGCGAAAGGAAAATTGTTAGAAATATAAAAAATTAAAATAAGAATGTATATATACAAAGACTTTAAAATTTTAGAAAAGGATCAAGGAGATTTTACCTTAATAAGAAACATTTTTATCTGTTTTTAAATCTATCACAGTATATAAAGTTTTATATCATTAAATGTATAATATGCAAAAGTTGAACATATACATTCTTGGAACAATGGCTGGTTAAAACAAACAAGAAGCCTACTTGCATAAGCTAACATGTTCCTTGATGATCACATACTGTAGAAGAAGATCCAGTAACTTAAATTTTACAGCAAAATTAAGCTTGTCTTTTGTTTTTTATGTCAACACCTGGGCATATACTTTAAAGTGGAATAAGATACTTCACACCAATCTTGAAATATGAAAATTAAGTATACTATATATAATTTTTAACTACTCATTACTTCCAAATGTTAGTTCCATATGCATGCTTTTTTCTGTGTTTCTTGCATGTAAAATACCAATTGTTTAAGTGGTACATGCTAAATAGTGTAGTTTTAGATTTATCTGTTGTTAAAGGAGGCCACTTGTTGGTTCAGGGAAGCTTAGCCCTGAAATAATCACACAGAAACTGTATTATTTAAATCACTGCCTGGCCAATTAGCTCTGGCTTCTTTTTGGCTAACTCTTACATCTTAATTTAACCCATCTCCATTAATCTGTACATCATCACGAGGTCATGGCCTACCTGCAAAGTATTAGCTGTCTACAGCAGCAGCTCCATAACTTCTCTTGACGCCACTTCCTTTCTCCTAGCATTTAGCTTAGTTCCTCCCCACCAGTTTTGATCCCGTATAATTGTTCTATAGGCCCAAAGCCGTTACTTTATTTATCAATGGTAATCACAGCATACAGAGGGAGTTCCCACATCAATCTTTATGACGTTTTCTCTAATATTTATCACTCCTTTCAACATATGAATAAGACTTTTCATTATAGTATTGTTAGACAATTTTTGGCACTGGCTATCATCTGTTAATGCTATCTGTACTTATGAATATTAATTTGTATCTGACATGGCCTCATATCTATTCCACAAATTTCATCTTTCATAGTTAAAGATATCAATTTAATCATCATATTCATTGTATCTTGCACAAGATGGAAGTTCAGGGAGTTCAAACATATTTCCCCAAGCTCTCCTAACATTAATAATTGTTTAAATCTTTTCAGGTTACATTGACAATTATAATATGTTGAGTATCTTATAAAAAGTAAGTAATACCTTACATCTATAGAGTTACAAAGCCAAAGACCAAGTAACCAGAATATTGCTCATTTTTGAACATTAAGAATCTTTTGCATAAATTATGCCTTCTGCCTTTGACTGCATGTGGCAGGAAGCATAATAGAGTATCTGATACCTCACAGTAAAATAATTATTTACATATCACCTCACAAATATTGAAATTTAAATATTAATTATTATATTTGAATTAGTTTTTAGTGTATGGACATCAGACATTACAATCATTAAAACCATACCACTTAGAGTATACACATAGATTATTAGTTTTTCTATTACAAGAACATAAAAATAGTACTCTTAAATGTCATATCAATGGGCATAACAATTGTTCAGACACCGCTTTGCTGATTTATCTTTCTCCCCATACATCTGCTCCTCTTTCTCTCTCGCTCTTTCTCTCTCTCTCTTGTGTGTGTGTATATAATACAAACACAGGTATTTATGCAATATGAAACTTCTCCAAGTACCTTCTAGAAATTTTTAGTAAAACATTTAATGACAAAAAAAAAAAAAAAACTCCGCTTGATTAAAAAAAAAAAGATTTAGCACTAAGTTGAAAAGCTAGGGGAAAGAATAACAATTCACACTATCTCAGTGGCATCTTGCTTTATATTTGGTTGAGGATTCTATTGTGGTTTATTCTTCTGAAGAACATTATTATATTGTGATCTCTAAAATGAAATACCTTGAGGTAATTATTTAAGGAATAAGTCTTGCCTCACAAATAAAGTGTGTGCTGTGCCTACTTTTTTTCACAGGTTTAAATACATATTTTATTCTTAATTGCATTATGAATAGTAATGACATTAGTTTTAGGGAGATCGCACTGCAAGGGCAGGGGCCATTTGTAAGGGGTAGAGAGATAAGTGGGATTGAAATGCATAATGTGAAACAAAGAATCATTAAAAGTGAAAAACAGTTGATTATGCAATTCATGCTTTGTATGTATTTGGCTTTCTTTGATAAATACAATTATATTCAAATATTAAGCAAGTACTTTGTTTTTGTTAAAAGTACTTGTCCCTAATAAAGTTCCAACAAACACAACTACTTTGATTTTGCAAAACATTGAATAAAAGTGTTAAATCTTATCATAGACTGTCTGTATCCATGGAAACTGAACATATAATTACTTGGTGATATTCTGAGGTTGACCTATTAAATAAAAAATGTGATAGAAAAGTAAATTGCATGTGTATGTTCAAAGGATTATGAATCGATGCTAAAATTATGTGAAATTACGTTTTACTGTTTCTCTAAACTTATCAATTCACCTATGGATACCTATCAAGTTCTTGGCATACATTGACACTCTTTCTTAACCATATATATATATATATATATATATATATATATATATATATATAACATAAATGACATCTGAAGAGTTTATATTTTAACATTGTGTGAATACTATATCTATATCATATAAAATGTATTTTTAAAGATTTTATTTATTATAGATAGTATTCATCCTGCAGGTATCCTTGCAGGCCAGAAGAGGGCACCATATCTCATTACAGATGGTTATGCAACACCATGTGGTTGCTGGGAACTGAACTCAGGACCTCTGGAAGAGCAGCCAGTGCTCTTAACTGCTGAACCATCTCTTCAGCCAACAAAATGCATTTGAAAAAAAATTATTATATACATTATTGTAATATGGAATAGGGCTATAGTTTGAAAGAGATTGTTAATCAAAATACAAATGATTCATAGTTTTATTAAATATTTAAAATATAAAATGCAACTGAGAGACAGTCATGTTTGACTAAAATATTTTTTATACTTTTCTTGTTGCTGAAAGTTTGCAAGACTTTTCAGAATAGTTCCATCAATTGATAACCAAATATTCAATACATGAAGTTGTAGGGGACCTTTCATATTTAAATCTTACCATGGTCTTTGATCTATAAAGTAAGTTGATTCTTTCACAGTGTATTAAATCCATGTCCATGGTCCCCAAAGCTCTGAAAGCTCTGGCATTGTTTAAAATTTCATGTCCAGAATTCTGAGTCTCAAGGGAAGCTCTTACTTGGAATTGCTATAAAAATAAGTAATAAACTGGCAAGAAAGTCTTGCAATGATTACTAATGATATACTACTATTCACATAGATTGGCACCTTGTCCAGTTGTCACCAGAGACACTTCTGCCAGCAGATGGAAATGGTTACAGAGTTCCACAGCCAGACATTATGGTGAGTCTAAATTGATGGTTTCTCAGAAGTTTCCTTCCTCAGAGATCAGGGACCCCTCAGAAGAGGGGAAGGAAATACTATGGGTAAAAAAAGGATGGAGTAACAGAACATGGCACACTGAATTAACTAATCAGGGTGCACATGGACTCACAGAGACTGAAACAGCCAGCTTGTGGCCTGCATGGGTCTGCACCAGACCCTCTACATATGAGCTATGGCCCAGAGGTGGAGTGGATTTGTGGGAGAGAGGAGGTTGGATGGAAGACCTTAGAAACCTGTGGGACCCTTCCTCAGTATGATGGAAAGTCCCAGTTGTATCCTCAAAAATGAAATCTGACCTCCACATTTAAACCATGTCAATCATGTGAACTTTCTCTTTCTGACTCTGATTCTCTCTTTCTCGGTGCTCTCTCTAATTTACACAATCTCTTTTACTAAACCCAATTGTGTATATTTATTCATTCATTCATTAAAAATGAATAGCAATTTTCATACTTTTAGTATACACAGAGTATGAATTTCTGTTACATAAAGGAGGAGTAGAGGCCTACCAAAGAAGTATAGGGCCACAGAAACACAGCACAAACATTAAATCTTGAAAATCTCTGTCCAGGATCCAATGTGAACACTAAAAATTTTTAATAATAAAGTTTCTACATATTAAAATGTATTATAAGGAACAAGAACAATCCTTCTTGTGTAAATGGAGGCTGCTCATTTATTCCCCGGCTGCCCAGACACAAATAATCACAGAGAAACTATATTAATTACATGACTGTTTGGTCAATGGCTCATATTCCTGGCTAATTCTTATATTTAAATTAACCCATTTTTTAATAATCCATGTATCACCACGAGTCTGTGGCCTATTGGTAAGATTCCAGAGGTGGTCCTTCTCTTTCAGCAGCAACATGGCATCTCCCTGACTCTGCCTATTCTCTCTCTATATCTCTTTCAGCCTGGTTATATTCTATCTGCCTTAGGCTGAAGCAGCTTCTTTATTAACAACAGTAATAAAATATTTTTACAGCAGAGATGGGAGTCCCACATCACTTTCTGTGTTTAAAATTATTTCATAATTCCTATCATTTATTAAGGCAATGAAACTGCACCTATAATTCTGTGTATTTGTTTTTATTCATTCTCTCCTTCTAATATTGTTTTGTAAAGTTATAAACTTAAAACATTAACTCCTTAAATGAAAATTATTAAAAGCCATTATTGTATAGTAAATGATTAGTAATTATTAATTCTCCTCAGTAAATGTTATTTATTTAGCAATCAAATATGATTGAGCACTCTCAAATAACAAAACAAATAATGAAATAAGAAAAACAGGATTTGCTTTCTAAGATTATAACACAAGGACAATCACTAACAAGTTGCATCAGTGTGTCCACTGTTTAGAAAAATGACATGAAACCACAAGCAGATGACCTGATAAAAAGGGTCAAGAGAAACTTTTGTTAGATGCCGATAGTTAAGTTGAGAACAGGAAATATAACCACGTAGAAGACTCAGTGTTTAGAGAGACTGTAGTAATTCAGGCCTAAGGTATTGCTTATATATAAATTTTCATAAAAAGAGACAAAATTTCATATGGCATATAAAATAGAACGTAGCATATTTTAAGTTTTAGATAAGAGCAAATCACTACATACTAAATTACAGAATTTGAACCTTATTCTAAAGTCAGTGGACGTCTATGGAATGGTTTCAGGAATGCCTATACACATTTAGATTCAGTAATAACAAGGAAAGACCAGACACAAAAATTCTTAGCAGGCTATATTTACAATTACCTGGCAGTGATCTATAGCAAACAGCAATTACCTGCATTACAGAGCTGCTATTGAAGATCAGGAAAAATAAATAGATATATTTCATGAACACTTAGGAAATACTGAAATTTTCTTATCTTAAAATGAATGATTATAAGTAGGCGAGGTTCGCTGGAGAGATGACTCCACAGTTTAAATTGCTTACTGCCCTTGCAGAGGACCTGGGTTTGGTTCCTATCACTCACATACAATTCACAACAATCTACAATTTCAGTTCCAGAAAATCTGAGTTTTCTTCTGACTTCTGTAGTCTCCTCCACTTGTGAGGCTCATACACACACGCTCATAGAGTGAAAAAAAATGTTTTTAAAAGTAAATTAAGTATGCAATGCACTATGTTCCAAAAATACAAACAGAGATAGTACCTTATGTGTTGTCTAAGATCCCAATGAATAGCTGTCAGAAAATCTATTTATAGTCCCTGACTAATTACTAATAAGTTAGGTGATAGGAGAAATTGACAAATAACCAACTTATATATATTTCCATAATTATTACATTCACAAATGCATATTTGTCTACCATCAAACGTAGGTATTGGATACTAGTATAGAACAGATAAATACAATACAATACTTCTCTAAAAAATTAAACAAATAGGTAAATATGAACACATAGATATCTGAAGGAAGCAATTTGAGATGGGAGCACATGAGAAGAAACTTACTGAGATGGAAAAGGCCTTCAAGGAAGAATTATGATTAAGATTCACTGGAAATGAGAAATATGGGCTGAAAGGTATATGGAATATGAAAAATTAAAGGTATCATTTCTTCTATGAGTACAGGGAATTCAGAGTTGGAAGTTTGAAATTTGATAAATATGCATATCTAGGTTTTTAATACTTCATTTTAATATGTAAGTTCAAACCAGGAGGAATTTTTCAGTAACCTCTACCACACAAAGCTCTAGGGAACATAAGTTTCTATACTGTTGAATCTCTCTTTGGCCCAATACATAAAACCGATTCAGATATGAAAGAGCTAAAGTAAGGAATCGTTATTCAAGGATGATGAGATGACTTAGTTGATAAAGTACCTGCATCACAAGCAAGAGCACTAGGTTATCATAAAATGTTGGGTATGACCTATATAATTCCAGCACACAGGGAACAGAAAAGGTGGACCTACTGAGCTCATTGGCCAACCAGTTTAGTTGATAAATAAAATTTATAAATTTTGATAAATAAATAAAATTGATAAGCTCCATTTTTATTGACTGATGTTTTTTAAATAAATAAATGCATAAATAAATGTTTAAACATCCATAGATAGATGATAGATAGATAGATAGATAGATAGATAGATAGATAGATAGAATAGACAGACAGACAGAAACTGGAGAATAATATGTTTTCCAATGACCTCTACTCTACATGTGTATACCAGTGCTCACATACTTAGAAATGTAGTAAACCCACACAATAATGATTGTACTAAAATTATTTCAATTATACCCCAATGGTCAAATTTCAACTTTAAAGACTTAAATTATTTCTAAGAATGGAGTCTAGAAGTCAGTCTTTAAAATGTGATGTAATCAAGCTCATTTTCTACTCCAGTTTATGTTACTCAAATTCTCAGCTAACAGATAAGAAAACAGACAATGGATTTAATTGTGTACTTAGACATTGTTTTTATGCTACCATACGCCACAGGAAACATTATCCCATCGAATAGTTTTATCCCTATCTATACCATGTTCATTAATGGCAATATTTACAACTTATAAATGCAATATTATATAAGGTGTTTTATTTCCATTCATCAAATACTGTATGTTAAGAACTAAAAGTTTCAGATTAAGTAATTTTGGAGTAAAATAATTTATTTACATTCTGTATTCTCCTCATTATTTATATGTCCACGGTTATTTCCTCTTCAATTTGTTGAATTTTTATTGACAATTTACCAGCTGTGTTTAGTGGCAATACTTTTATTAATTGTCCCTCAGGGAAGTCATTTCCTTCTGAATGAACAGATGTTGGTCTATTAAGGAAACCACTCTCTCCCTTCAGAGAGAATGAATGATATTTCTAATGATGGTTTAGGTAAATGTGTCTATGTGACTAAGTGCTATTTAAAAATACAATATTTTAATATTGTGAGAGCTAATTCTAACAAATGCAATCTTCAATATTTTCAGTTTTAAAATATCATGTTTAAAATGGCATTGAAGTATTCACATATAAAGAACATTTTTATATTTCTTATTATCAAATTATCTTATAACATTACATAATATATGGATAACTTCTAGATACCTCATTATATTAAGTAAAAAAATACATGTTATTTATTTTAATCACATATATACAATAATCATATTTGCTTGAGTTCTTTCTTTTAGTAAATATATATTTATTCCTAATGAGAGATCATTAGGAATCTCCCTAAGTCCCTAAGATTCTCTGCAATTATTTTCCTCTATGTTTCCTTTTTCCTGTCAAAATGAAGAAAATTTCTAATTATATTATTTATTTATTAGTTTATTCAACAAGTATTTATGTAATATCTGTCAGGTATTTTCACACTGCAAACATAGAGTAAACCTACAAACAAACTTCTAGGAACTATTGAGGTTTATATTTTTTGACTTGCAGACAAAATAGTGAAAATGCAATATTTCATTGTATTAGTAAAAGCAGAAAAAGCTATCAATGTTAATCAATGTTCAAAACCAACCTTAAAATGTCAGTGGCTTAAGGCAACACAAATTTAATCACTAGCCTTAGTTGCACATTCAGCATGGCTCAGCAGAGGAGCACTGTTCAGTACTTTAATACGGAAATACTTTAATATCTGCTTCAATGATCACTAAATGAGGGGAAAGATGTGTTGCTAATTGTGTTTGACTATTTAAACTTTACCCGAGAGTGACACATATTGGTTCAGCTCATAACTCTACAACCTATGTAAGCATAGTCACTTCTAAGAGGAGGGAAAAAGTAGCAGATTGCATTTTCTAGAAGTATGTCCTTAAGTTTCAAATTAAAATAACTCATCTACCCTACTACTCTAGTAGTCAAAGAATTAAAAAATATCTTTTCTTTTACTTATACAAAGACTGAAAACTGGAATCCTTTCCATTTAAGGCATGAAACTTGAATCTGGGGTGAAAGATCAGTAGAAAATTTACAAGTTACTTACTTTTGTAATAATGTCCAATGTGATAATGAGAAATGAAGCAATCCTTACTGTGGTTGCTGAGATTCAGAGTGGTACGGGAGAATTGTCTGTATTCTGTCACTCATATCTTCAATAAACGCTGAATAGCTGGTAGTCAGGCAGGAAGTATAGGCAGAAAAACCAGACAGGAAGTAGAGGTGGAGCAATGAGAACAGGAGAATTCTGGGAAGCAGGAAGCTCCCTTGCTACTCCTGCCCAGACCACTGAAGAAGCAGGATGTTACCTGCCCTGCTGAAAGAGTTACTGAGCCCTGTGGCTAACATAGATAAGAATAATGGGTTAATATAAGTTATAAGAGCTAATAAGAAGCCTGAGCTAATAGGCCAATCAGTTTATCATTAATGTAGACCCTGTGTAATTTCTTTGGGACCTAATGACTGTGGGAATTGGGCAGGATGGAAACCCCAACAGCAGACCCTCATGTTACACAAATAAGTTGCCAGTAGCGAAATATCTGGGGTTAATAGCTGAGCAGAGTATAAGATAGTACTTAGCAAAGAGATCAAAGAAAGTACAGCTTAAGTAAGCTAAAACTGAGAGCTGCAACTACATCTGCGGTAAAGGCAAAGTTACATTTAGTATGTGCTTGGGAGAAAACATCCCTCCTTCATGGGAGAAAAAAAGTCTTTGATGCGCTCTAACTCTGTTCATTAAGCTATTTCCACGTATATGGTACAGCTTCATTCTTGCTTCTTCCTTGTGTGACTTTCATTTTGCCTTTGTCCACACTTGAAAACAGAATTTAAGGTTATTTACACAGGAGGACCTATGGGAGTTGTCTATTATAATTTTGAAAATAAACTTTAAATGCATGAGTACTATTTAAGGCCTCAATGAAATAAAAATGAGTTGACTTATCTAAGCCATTTTGTTTAGGTGGCTACTGTTGCAGTAGATAGTCTATGAGTTTTTTTTCTATTTTTATTTTATTAAAAAACAAAAAAATTATCATTTTTCATTTTGCACATGAAACCCAGTTTCCATTCCCTCCCTTCCTCCTGTACCTTCCAGCATCCCCCAACGCACCCTTCATCCACTCCTCAGAGAGTTTAAGTCACATAGCTTTGAGGAGATTTGGGTTACTATGTTATAATTAACTTTTACTGTTTATTGGCATGTTTCTTTGTTTTTCTCAATATTTGGTTTTCTATACAAGCCTAGTTGTTGGTATTTGGTCTTATCAGTTAGTCAAATAATGAATCTGGAGTCATTGGTGGGATGGAAGAAAATTGGAGAAGAATATAATCTTAAAAAGTAAAAAAAAAAAATAAATATTATTTGCCTTCACTTCTGAATAAATTAAAGAAATGAATGTTGGTCTTGACAGACATGATATGTTATAATCGTTCATTGTCTTATTTCCCAGGTTTATTGAGTTTAATTTGACAAGCAAAATTCAAATTGATGAGTAACATTGCATATATTTAATATGTACAACATACTTATATTTACTTATCTGCATATTGAAAGTGCTTTGGACAGGAATGGCATCATACTCCTGATTGTTTTGCATCAGTTATCTGAATACTGGGAGACATGCATCATTGTGTCTTTCTAGGTAGGTGGGGCTTCTGTTAATTTTTAAGAGAAGATTGTGTTTAAAATAAATCTGTTCTATGAAATAACAAGTGAAAAGAAGATTCAGGCTACAACAAGTTGCATACTTAAACTATTTAATATTGATTGTTTGAGAATGAGCAAGAAGCCAGTACAATGAAAGCTCTGAACAACTATCATCTACAAAAAGGCCAAATGCACAAGAGGATACATGAGGATACAATTGGTTAATAAAATAATTTTACTTCACTTATTCATGGGTAAAGATCAAACCTTTAGATTCCATTTATACTGGTTTAATAAAGTGGTTGTGAAAATGTACAACGACAACAATAGACATGCTAACATGGTTTTGAGGGTAGACCCAGCAGGCCTCAACCACACACAAAAAACTACAGATGCTTAGAGTAGGAAAAATAATCTTCCCAGGGGAAGAGTATAGCAATTGGTTATCCAATTTCAAGCTGTAATCCCCGAAAACATATATATATGTGTGTGTGTGTGTGTGTGTGTGTGTGTGTGTGTGTGTGTGTGTGTGTAGCATTATATAGGCTGAGCATTTCTATGTATACATTTAGGAATAATTTTGCATATGCATGTGTATGTGTGTGTCTCTCTGTGTGTAATAAGAATTAATAAAAGAGGCCATGAATTTGAAAGCAAAAAGAGGAATATAGGAGGTATTAGTGGGAAGGAAACAAAGGGGGGAATGGTATATTTATAATCTAAAAATTTAAAACATTAAATATTGCTTGACTTTAGAACTGAATAAAATGAAGAAATACATATTGATTTATCTGATCTGGCAGTTTGTTGTCTCATTTACCCAGGTTTGTTAATTTGAAAAATAATGTTTAATTGATGAGTACCAATGGATATAGAAAATACTTGTATTCATTTATGTTAATATTAAAAGTATTTTGAAGAGTAAACTCTAGAGAAGAGAATACTTGTTTGAAAAGGGAAATAAAATATGAATTTTGTATTTTAATTTCACAATATTTTAGTCATAAAAATTTATATCTAATTAATATGTTTAATTTAATTTAAAATGAATATAAAAATACGTAGAGAAAATTAGTGCAGTTTTCAAGCAAATATTTACCAAATTTAAAAGGGAAATTACAAAGAAGTAACTATGTGATAAAATATTTGCTCTTGTTTGCTTTCTGATAAATTAAGAGTGCTTCCCAGTTTTTCTGCAAACTGATAACTTAAACTCTCACACAAACAACCACAGGCATTGCAAATTCAATTGCTTAAACACATACTATGTCAAGTTCAGTAAATTAAATCTGTTCTCTATACCCTTGGATTGTAAGGCATAATGCAATGAGGAAAACATACACTATGACAAATGAACTAATATACAACATAATAGAATTTCAAATCTAGTCAAAATTAAATGTCGCATTCAATTAAATAGCACCACATGAACAAAGATAAAACAAACTTTAGGTTTCCAAGTGATTTTGCACCTCTATGGATGTATTCCCTAACAGTATTCAGTGAAAGGGAAATTAGTCAAACTTTGATAACTCACTAGTTAATCTTTTTAGTTAGACAGGGAACGTTTTAAAGCCTGCCATATTTATATTCACTGTTAACATTTTTAATCATTTACCTTTGTTTTAGACATTTTCACATATGCACATGATACATACCTAAGATTCATCCCTCTCCCCCTTGAATCCAGTCCATCTAGGCTTCCTACCATTAATCTTGCTTTCAGATTCACATCTTATTTATTTGTTGTATTACTCATGAGTTAACATTGGAATAATTTAAGATAACTAAAGTCAATGGAAATGTATCTACAACTCTTTCAGGACTTTTCATTTGCAATAAATTTTTCAATAGTTGTCAATACTGGTTTATGTCTTTGGATTATTTAATACATTATCTGGAATAACTATATATACTGTGATGATTCTGGTAACTAAGTAAAGCCTTATAAAGTGAATAAATTAATCTAGTAATAAAAAGGGAAGTGCGAGATAACTCTCTAGTCTGTGGGATTCCTGAGAATAATCTATGCAGTTTATCACTTTAGCAAAAATAATTACTCAGAGGCCAGTCTGATGACTCACAGGGTAAAAGATCTAGCCACAAAAATTTAGAACCCGAGTTTTGTCCCAGCCTCCCACACAGTGGAAAATTACTTCTTGACTATTACATATATGACATGTCACAGAGGCCCTCCAACAAATAAATAAATACATATAAATAATAAGTAATAATTTAGCTTATACTCTAGGTACCTCAAAAATTTCAAATCCCATAGATTTAAGCAATTAACATATTTTATAATTATACTTCTGATGTGGGATTCCCCTCTGTATGCTGTGAATACCATTGCTTAATAAAGAATCTGCCTTGGCCCTGGCAGGGCAGAATAGAGGTATGTGGGGAAAACTAAACTAAATGCTGGAAGAAAGAAGGCAGAGTCAAGGGCCATTTATCCACTTGAGGGGTAAGATATGACCTGCCAGCTGGAAACTTGCCAGTGGGTTAATTTAAGAGATAAGCATGAGTTAGAATTATGCATAAGCTAATAGGCCAAATATTGATTTAAATAATATAATTTCTGAGTAATTATTTCATGGTCTGGGCTTCTGGGAATGAGCAAGCAACTCCCTAAAGATACTTCTGTTTAGAATTCATTTCCTATATACAAAAACATAGAAAATGGTTGCAACAGTTATCTTATATGTAAGATGCTAATCTTTATACAAATCCACAAAAATATATACTTCTTTGGGTACTTATGCATACGTAGAAAACCACACAAACAATTTCTAAGAAACATAAACATATTGGAGTATAGCATGGAAAGTACAGCATTTATTTTGAGTGAGCACTGATCACAGACTGGTCTCAAACACTCTATTTAACTGAGCTGTCTTTAAACTTCTAGTCCTCCTTAACTCACAAGTGCCAGAATTTCAAAATATACCACTCTTGAATGGGGGTTTCTCTCCTGTCTGGTCCTGTAGCCATTAAGTGGCAAAGACTCACACACTGGTCTACATTAATTATAAACTGATTGGCCCATTAGCTCAGGATTTTTATTAACTAATTTTTGTAATTACATTATCCCATGATTCTTCTCTGTGTTAGCCATGTGACTTGGTGCCTTTTTTACAAGGCAGTCACATCTTGCTTGCTCTGTGTCTGGCCTTCTCTCTTTCTAGGTGATGACTGCAGACTGAAACAACCTCTTTCCAGAATTCTCCTTGCCCCACCTCTCCTTCTGCCTGGTCACCCTGCCTACACTTCTTCTGGCTACTGGCCATTCAGAGTTCATTTAAAAGACAAGTCACAGGGTACAGACCATTCTGTAATACAGTAATACAGCATTCCCCCCCTTTTTGAAACAAGAACTCTGAGTTGAATCTCCTTTGTTTTGCTTTTCTACTGACCATTATCCATACCAACTTGTAACCAACATTCTAAACAAAGGCAAACATCCATAATCTATTTCTGGGGAAAGTGGACATAGTATTCTAGGATACTTTCTGCTGATTGGGGCTGCTGATTATCTTAAGGGGACCTAAAGAAAATTTAGAATTATGGTCAAGTCCTGGCTGGAATATTCTGTGAGGCTTGATCATCTCAGCCAGAAGTCTTGAAATTGTTCTGGATGTGGAACTCAGAGATTTCTCAAGGGTTCTTCCTTGATCAAATCTATTTTTTCTTAACCCAGAATGAATCCACAGATTCTCATTTCCAGTAGAAACAAAAGCAAAACCTCTTCTCCAAAGTAACATACCTTTTGACTTCAATTTCGAAGTCAAGGTACTTTCAAAATATATATATTATATTTTTCAGCAGCATTTATAATCAAATATCTTTTAGCAGCTTTTGCTCCTTCCTCAGTCATCAACCAATTTAAAGACAACACAATAACATACAGTATCCAGACTCTCTGTATATTTTTCATCTTTACGTTGCTTTATTTTAAACTCAGGCTTCTTATTAACTAATTCTTACAACTTACATTGCCCGTAATTCTTGTCTTGTTAGACACTTGGCTTGGTACCTTTTGCAGCAAGGCATCTTTCTTGCTTTGTGCCTGGCTTCCTCCCTGTCTGGGTGATGACTACAGACTGAAACGTCCCTCTTCCCAGCATTCTCATTGCTCCACCTTTAGCTCCTGCCTTGTCCCCCTGCCTAGACTTCTGTCTGGCTACTGGCCAATCAGAGTTTATTTGAAATACAAGTAACAGGGTATAGACCATTGTCCCACAGCATACCACCACACGAATCACATAATTTTTAACAAATCATGATGTGATATTTTGTTTGGTGTTTGAAGATTAGTGTTATCTAACCTCTGTATCATATCACAAAGCAAAAATTAGTTCATGTTTTTATATCCACCACCCCTTGATGATATCATTTGTCTCTGGCTTTAAGTACCATTTTTATATCAATATTTTTTTCCCATATTCTTTTATTTTTTTCCATTCAAACAAAAATAAAAAGAATTTACATTTCCTCCCCTTCTCCCAGTCCCCTCCTGCTCCTCTCTCCCTCCCGCTGCTTCCTTAAAAGTGGGCATGGGGCCCAGCCCTGTGGGAAGTCCAAGATCCTCCACCCTCCATCCCATCCTAGGGAGATGTGCATCCAAGTCGACTAGGTTCCCAAAGAGATAATACATGCAGAGGAGATAGGTCTTAGTGTCATTGTTGATGGCTTCTCATTCTGCCCTCATTGGCAGCCACATTTAGAGAGTTCAGTTTGATCATATGCTCATTCAGTCCTGGTCTGGCTGGATGTGGTGAGCTCCCATTAGTTCAGGCACACTCTCTCAGTGGGTGGTCAAGCCCCTCATGGTCCTAACTTCCTTGCTCATCTTCTCCCACCTTCTACTCTTCGACTGGACCTTGGGAGCTCAATCCATTGCTCTGATGTGAATGTAGGTCTCTGTCTCTACCTCCATCCATCGGACGAAATTTCTATGGATGTGATCAAGATATTCATCAGTGTGACTATGGGACAATTCTAGTTCTGGCACCTTCTCCACTGCTGCCCAAGGACCTAGATGGGGACATCCCTGTTGACACCTGGGATCTCCTCTAGAGCCAAGTATTTACCAGTCCTAAAATGACTCCAATAATGTAGATATCTTATTCCCTTCTCTCATATTCACCTTTCCTCCATCTCCACCGTCCCACTCCCCCAAGCTCTCCTCAGTCCTTCCCTTCTCCCTTCTCCTTCCCCCTCTCTCCACTCCCACCCCCTCCCCCACCTCTATCCCCACCCCTGTATTCCCACCTTTTGCCTGGCAATCTTGTTTGCTTCCAATTTCCAAGAGGATCTATATATGATTTTCTTTGGGTTCACCTTGCTATTTGGCTTCTCTGGGCTTGTGAGCTATAAGCTTAGTGTCCTTTCTTTTATGGCTAGGTTCCACTAATGAGTGAATACATACCATAATTGTCTTTTTGGGTTTGGGTTACCTCACTCAGGATAGTGTTTTCTATTTCCATCCATTTGCATGAAAAATTCAAGATGTCCTTGTTTTTTATCGCTGTGTAGTACTCTAATGTGTATATATTCCACACTTTCTTGATCCATTCTTCCATTGAGGGGCACCTTGGTTGCTTCCAGGTTCTGGTTATTACAAATAGTGCTGCTATGAACATAGTTGTACAAATGCTTTTGTAGTATGATTGGGCATCTCTTGGGTATATTCCCAAGAGTGCTTTGCTAGATCCTGAGGTAGGTTGATTCCCAATTTTCTGAGAAACCGCCACACTGATTTCCAAAGTGGTTGCAGAAGTTTGCATTCCCACCAGCAATGGATGAGTGTTCCCCTTATACCACATCCTCTCCAGCATAGGCTATCATTGGTGTTTTTGATTTTAGTTATTCTGACAGGTGTAAGATGGTATCTCAAAGTTGTTTTGATTTGCGTTTCCCTGATCGCTAAAGAAGTTGAGCATGACCTTAGGTAGTTTTTGGCCATTCGAACTTCTTCTTTTGAGAATTCTCGGTTTGGATTATTACCCCATTTTTTAATTGGATAGTTTAGAATTTTAATGTCTAGTTTCTTGAGTCCTTTGTATATTTTGGAGATCAGACCTTTGTCCGATGTGGGGGTTAGTGAAGACCTTCTCCCATTCAGTAGGATGCCTTTTTGTCTTAATGACAGTGTCCTTTGCTTTACAGAAGCTTCTCAGTTTCAGGAGGTCCCATTTATTCATTATTGCCACTGGGGTTTTACATAGGAAGTATTCTCCTGTGCCCATGTATTGCAAGCTACTTCCCACTTTCTCTTCTATCAGGTTAAGTGTGGTCGGATTAATATTGAGGTCAAGTAAGAAGTCATGTGGCATATGAACACTAGGATTCTAGGGAGAAAAAGAGGTGCTCATGACAGCACACATTTTCCATGCCCTGGAAGCTAAGTAGTAGGAGTTTCTGTCTTTCTTATGTATTTATTTATTTGTATTTGTTTAATGTCTAGTCTAGTTGGCATGCAAAGTAATGGGTTTTATTGTGACTTTGCATCCTAGCTATCAGCTGTATAAATCATAATACTTTGTACTTATTTACCCTCCCCTTTGCTCTCCCAAACCTAGTCTCCTTTCTCCTCTATAAAAACAAAACAAAACAAAACAAAAAAAATAAAATAAAGGCTCTTTGCTTTTACTAAAAAAAAAATAGTTTATGTGAATATAAATCAAAATTGTAAATTCAAAACAGTAAGTTACGTAGGAAGTAACTAATAAGGTCCATACATAGTATTTCCCCCATTTCATAGACTAAATGCTTAGGCTTTAAGTAATGGTGTGGAGTGATGCTAAAATGGTTAAAATATAGAGCACAATGGAATCATTTAGATCATCAACGAGACTACCATGTGAAGGGCATTTTGAGTATGTGTTGAAGAAGTAGCTCAGGTTTTGTATCAGTAGATTGCTCACCAAAAAATAGTATATTTTAACCAAGTGAAATCATTTTATATGGTAGAGCTCTTCTAAATGCACTGCTTGCCACAGTGGCATATATTTCTGCCTAGTGATTGCATGTGTTTATTATGGGAGCCTTTGCAATCAATGTCCTCAGAACTTGGAATTTTCACTTTCTAAAACTTTTCTTTTGTATTTATTTTATTTATATATATTTACCATAAAATACTTCGTTAGAGAATTTCAAAATGCTTTAATAAAATAATACAAGTCTTTATTTTTCCTCAGTTTTTAAAATGTTTGATATGATAATAGAGCCATGTTGCGGGCTGCAACATTGTTGTTGGCGACCACACGCAGAGGTGGCCGCCGGTCCGTGCTCCAAAACAAGTGCTTTGCGCATGCGCCTCTCCCAAACAGGCGATGTCAGATCTAGCCTATCCCTGACGACCTGTCATTCTGGTGCCATGAGCTGACCAATTGCTGAGTGACACCTCAGAAGCGAGAGAATTTTACTATATAAGCTCGCCGATCTCGGTGAGCTGGGTCTCTTGTCTTCAGCTGT
Source organism: Ondatra zibethicus (assembly GCA_004026605.1). Taxonomy (NCBI): domain Eukaryota; kingdom Metazoa; phylum Chordata; class Mammalia; order Rodentia; family Cricetidae; genus Ondatra; species Ondatra zibethicus. Next base: position 2,073 of record PVIU01022116.1, on the reverse strand, counting down.
AAGAAAGCGCCTTAATAAAGTGTGATCGAGAAGAATCCTGCTGTCTGCGTCCTTTCTGCTGGTGGACGGGGCGCGACAGAGCCAAATGTTGTAGATCACACATTTAATCTCAGCTGCAAGAGCAGAGGCAGGTGGATCACTGTGAATTAAAGGCCAACTTGGCAAGTTCTATGTCAGCCAGTATTACATAATAAGACCCTATCTCAGTAACAGAATATGATGTAACACTTATCACTATAACAAAAAACAATTTACAACAGAAAAAAAAAACTGCTGTTGACCAGAGGATACCACTATTAAAGTAATATAGCACTAAGTAATATTTGTATTAATTATAACCATTGTAAGAAGAAAATAAGTAAAGGAAAAAGATGTAGTATAAAAATTTCCCAATACCTAAATAGGCATATTAAAGATAATATAAGAAGATCCAAAAATTTAAGGAAGAAAACTCCATAATCAGATGGTAAACAACAGCAAAAATAATAGAAAAACAACAATATATCATACTGATACTCATACATGTTGAGAGGACACAAGTTCTTGTGCCCAAAGATCATCTGGGAAACCAAGATTCTTAAGCAAGAAGTATTACTGTTTCAAAGAAAAAGATGTATAAGCTGTTCTCACACCCATAAGGCTTGAAATCATAGGTTATTAATAGCCATGTAATCTACATTATCTGAAGAGCCAGTTTATATCAAGTTCACACAACCAAGACCATAGCTACTTAATATTCTAAATAACCTTTACATTAACTGTAGATGCACAGTAAAGACAGATTCAAAAAAAAGAACACCTCTAAATGGGTAACAGTTTTGGATAAATGAACATGGGCTTAAATGAGAGAGAAAAAAAGAGTACAGACAGTGATAGATTAAAGGAGTAAATATAATAAAATATATATTAAAAAGTAATAAAGATAAATAGTTTAATAAAGATGGACAATACACAGAGAGTCTGTATTATGTATGCTATTGTCTTTTCTTTGGATTTTTTGACTGTGAATGATCTAATTAAGAGAGGCATTTCATTGTTTGGGCTGCTAAAAAGACGCCCAAATGTTTTCTGTGACCCTAAAAATGCTTCACCCAACAAACAGCAGGAAGCAATTTGGCAAAACTATGCCCAAATTCCCAAAATAAATGTTTTAAAATATTGTTTTATTTAGGGAGTTTATTGTAAGTGACTAATGGTCACAGTCAATGCCTATAAAAATAATAAGAAAATAAAAAGGAGGATAATATATAGAGATAAATACTATGCATTGTTATGGATCTTGGTCTATTGATACAAATTTAAGGTCAATTTTGTTACACTGTGTATATGTATTTCTGTTCTAGTTGAAAATTATTTTTACTATCTCATGAGAAAAGAGATCCTACATCTGCCATGGATAACTTTAATGATCACATAAAACTTCAACAAATTTGTTTTCATCTTCTCTTTCACTTTTCTAACCAATAATCTATTTAGTCACCACTAAACCACATTTACACATTTTTCTGAGTCTGAAGATGGATGCTAAAAAGAAATCCCACTGGTGAGAGAGGAGTGTTGAAATCTCCTACTATTAGTGTGTGGGGTTTGATGTGAGCTTTGAGTTCTAGTAATGTTTTTTTTTTAACATATGTGGGTGCTTTTATATTAGGGGCATAGATATTCAGGATTGAGACTTCATCTTGATGAATCTTTCCTGTTATGAGTATGAAGTGGTCCATCTCCGTCTCTTCTGATTGGTTTTAGTTTGAAGTCGATTTTGTTAGATATAAGTATAGCCACACCTGCTTGTTTCTTAGGGCCATTTGATTGAAAAACCTTTTCCCAACCCTTTACTCTGAGATAATGTCTGTCTTTGTGGTTGAGGTGTATTTCTTGTAAACAGCAGAATGTTGGATCCTGTTTTTGTATCCATTCTCTTGTGCAACCACTTTGGAAATCAGTGTGGCGGTTTCTCAGGAAATTGGGAATCAACCTACCTCAGGATCCAGCAACACCACTCTTGGGAATATACCCAAGAGAAGTCCAATCATACTACAAAAGCATTTGTGCAACTATGTTCATAGCAGCATT
>PVIU01022115.1:0-30085 GCA_004026605.1 Ondatra zibethicus | reverse complement strand
CCCACCCCCGTCTGTGAGCAGAAATGAATCTTCCCTCTCTGAGTTGTTTTTCTCTTGTGCTCTGTTACACGAGCAAAGGGTTGATGACACCTCGCTAAATCAACTCCGCTTCTGCCCTCAGTTTCCCCATCTGCCCTCTCAGGTCTGTCCCAGGGCTTTCTCTCTGCATCCAGAGCCCACAGGACTCAGACCTGCCACTGAAGGATGTTGTAGAACATGTCCCCTCACGGGTCACAGCAGCTGCCCTTGGGGGTGACAGCTGAATCCTGTGAGTGGGGACAAAGAACAGACTTCCTGGTTGACTCTGTGCATGAGCCTTGGTTGTTCCAAGTCTCTGGCTTTGGGGGACTGATTGTTATATTACCCTAACCTGACCTAGCCTATTCAAGACAGGGTGGTGTGTGAGAGCAGGCGTTTGGGGTAATAATGGAATCCAGAATATTTCAGTTCATTACTGTGAGAGAGGATGGGATTGGGCTAGGGAGCAGGAGGGGCAAAAGATGGGAATTCACTCGTACCCGGGAGCTTGGTGGCAGATCTGAAGGTGAAGGGAGAGCAATCTAGGCTAAGTAAGGGTTGCTGGACTCACTGTTTAAAGATTATCACAGTTCGATGTTAGAGAATGGATTCTATTCAACTCTCACAAAGCGGGTCTCTTCACTTTTCAGGGTACAGGACAGCCTGCTCTCCCCATCCCGAGGCTCTTTCTGCTGGTGGCTGACTGCAACAGACCGGCCACACGGCACTCAAAGGCCCCACAGCAGGCCTGTCCTTTGCCCACTCCAGAGCTCAGCTCAGCCCTGCATCTCAGTTGGAGGCAGATTATTAACTGTCCCCAGACTGGCGAGAAGCAGATCGGAATCCTTCTTCCCAGCCTTGTGGAGTAGCCTGGGCTCAGAAGAAAGGGGCTCTTTAGAAGGCTGCAAGATGGGCCAACTAGGGGAAGCCTTCTCAGAGGGCTGTGTCAGGAAGAGGAGGCAGCCATGCAGGTCGGCACTGGTTCTTTCTCAGAAGAGCTAAGCCTTGCAGGCAGACCCCGGAGAATAGGAGCGCCAAGGACACGAGACAGAGGTCAGCTTGGCTTTCTTTAGAGGACTTAGTGCTTTAGGCCTTAGGATTTTGTCCCCAGCGTCCAATACAGTACCCATCAACCCCACGGGGTCATTTCCATTTCACTTCATTAAAATTAAATAGAATGAAAAATTAAATACAATGAAAAAAATTAAATTGTTCAGTCACACAGACCACGTTTCCAGTGTTCAATTGCCCTGTGTAGCCTGTGGTCAGCCTGAGGGACAGCGTACTTAGCACCACCACCATTATTGGAAATTATGTTAGACAAACTGGGGGTGGGGTGCTTTCAAATAAAGTTGGGGGTCTTTCCCTGCCTGGGTGCATGCCACCTCTGTCTTCAGCTGAGAGGAGGTCCTTAGCTGAGCGTCTGGACCTCCTCTAGTCCCTCATCTTCCCACTCACGCGGAATTCTCCAGAGAGCATGAAATGGAGCACTGGCTAAAAGTCTCCTGCGCAGGAGGGAGTGTCCCAGCAGCACTAGGGATTTATCCACTGATGCTTCCCCAGTGAGCAGGACAACACTCCTTCTGGGTACTGCCAACCTGTCTTGGGTATCTAGATGTGAGGAGTGTGGAAGGGTGGAGGATACCCACAGAACCTTCTAAAAAGATGCCCATAGAGGGGTGTTGAGAGCTCATGGTTAAGCACACTGGCTACTCTTGCAGAGGACCTGGGTTTGGTTCCCAGCACCCACATGGTCGGTCATAATTGTCTGGTACTCCAGTTTTAGGGGCACCCAATACCCTCTTCTAACCTCTGAGGGTGGAGGCACATACATAGTGCCCACACATACATGTAAGCAAAGCACCCATAAACATAACATAAAAAATAATGTCTTTCAAGCTGGGCGGTGGTGGCACACGCCTTTAATCCCAGCACTCGGGAGGCAGAGGCAGGCGGATCTCTGTGAGTTCGAGCCCAGCCTGGTCTACAAGAGCTAGTTCCAGGACAGGCTCCAGAAGCTACAGAGAAACCCTGTCTCAAAAAACAAAAAACAACAACAACAAAAAAATAATGTCTTTCTAAAAATAGTGGCCAGACAGATGCGGGGTGGGACACTGATTTTGGTAACACCCTGGTTCCATTTATTGTTTCCTGTTTCCTCTTCTTTCATCCCACACTCCTCTACTCTGCTAGGGAGTTTCTTTGAAATACAAATCATACTTGGGAGACTGAGGTCAGAGGATTCTCATGATTTTGGTACTAGTCTGGTATTGACAGTGACTTCCAGGTCAGCCTGGGTCAGAGTGAGATCTTGTCAAAAGCAAATAGACATCACAAACAAAATCTCCATCCCCTCCAAACAAAAGCACAACTTGGGTCTCATCATGCTATGCCAACTCTTAGTAAGAAGCTAAAATCTGAGACCCCACATGTTCATAAGACCCTCTCCTCCTCCCTAGTGCTAGCTTCCTTCCCAGCCCCTGATGTGGGATTCTCCTCTGTATGCTGTGAATACCATTGGTTAATAAAGAATCTGTCTGGGGCCTGGCAGGGCAGAACAGAGGTAGGCGGGGGTGGGGAGGAGCTAAACTGAATGCTGGGAGAAGAAGGCAGAGTCATGAGACGCCATGGAACCACCAGAGGAGAAAGACGCAAGCTGCCAATTGGAACCTTGCCAGTAGGCCAAGAACCTCGTAGTAAAATATAAAATAATGGAAATGGGTTAATTCTAGATGTAAGAGGTAGCTAGAAATACGCTTATGTGATTGGCCAAGCAGTGGTTTAATTAATATAGTTTCTGTGTGATTATTTCGGGAGTCTGGGCGGCTGGGAAACAAACAAGAGGCTTCCTACGACAAAGCCCGAGTTGTACCTTCCTGGCCTTCATCACTGTCAGGGACTATCTCCCTGTTTGTGCCTGGCTGTGTCCTGTCACCCCTTCCAGAATGTCTGCTTTGTGGGAAGGCCATGTTTATTCACTCTGAGCACAGGGCTTGGCACAGTCCTCACATGTACAATAAACACCAGAGAGAAGGAACAGCCTTGTGTGGGGGCCTTACCCTCCTTCAACCACAGTTTTCTTACCTGTAAAATGGGGGTCCATCACATGATTTTGTGGGGTTATGATAAACAGAAGCATTATGAATATTGCACAGCATGTAATAGGCACCAAGCAGTTACTATGGTTATGGATGTAGCTCAGCAGCAGAAGACACGCCCACCTAGCACGTGGGAGACCCTCCGCTTAGTCCCCAGCACAGGCAGCAATAGGTGGAGAGTTCAATTCTGGTGTCCCCCTGACTCATCCCTGAGGAAACTGAGAAAGAAGCTGCTGACATGACGTCCTGTCACCCATGAGCATAGCAATCTTCTTCTGAGACAAAGGTCATGTTCGCGACTATCAGTCCAACATTTAGGGTTAGGACATTAACCCCAGGGCACGCAACCACCAGGAACCTAGAGTCTATTTGTCCCGGTGACCAAGTTCATCATCACCACTGTGTAGCTGCCCTGTCTTTTGAGCCTCTTCCAGTCTAGAGCATTCCTCAGACTTTCTTTGACACTTGTGACCTGGACTAAAGTGTTTGGTTTCTGAGACTGGGTCTCATGTATCCTAGGCTGGCCTTGAACTTAACTGTAACCGAGGATGACCCTGGCCTTGAGTGCTGGGATTACAGGGACGTATCACCGTACTGTTTGACCTGAACAGTTTTAAAGGGGACAGGCTGTCACTTCATGGAACACCCCTAGTGTGTGTTTGTCTGCTGTCTCCTTGTAATTAAGTCCAGGTTGCACGTCTGATGGGAATGGCAGGAAAGAGATGTCTTCTTGTTCTGATGGGTGGCTTGGGATTTTGATATGTCCTGCCATTAGCAATAGTCACTTTGATCTCTTAAGAGCTGTGTGCACACAGAGGGCATCATGGTGAGGGTTTCTTTCTCTTTGAAGTGGTTTTAAAATTTATGCCCTCATTCATGTTTGTGCACATGTGCATGCAGTACCCAGAGTGACCAGAAGAGGGCACATGTGTTCCACACCTTCTTTTCTCCATCCCTGCTCTCCTTTTGTCTCCTTTCCCTCTTACAGCTCCTTTCTATTTTTATGCCCTTTGCACATGCACACATATATACAACCACAAACATACTCATGAGCACACACTTACACATAAACATATACACATATACACATCCACACATATACACATCCACAATACATACTCATGCACACACATATACAAACATGCACACATATACACAATCACATGCATGCATACACATCCATGTACACACATATACATGTACATATTACACACATGAACATTTGCATTCACACACATATGCACACATACATGCATGCATACACACACAAATCTTGGTTGCATATATGAGAGGAAATCTGCAGTTTTGTCTTTTTCAAGACTGGTATATTCCTCTGATAAGGTGATCTCCAGATTGACCTGCTTCACCGTGGCTTTATTCCTCTTTAGAACTGAGTAGAATCTTATCACGTGTGAATTTCATTCCCCTCACCCATCTCTTGGTGGCACCTGATTCCTTCCCTGTCTCGATGACTGTGGATAATAGAGCAGCACAGACCTCTCATGAGAAATGATGACTTGGATTCGTTGTGAGGTGGCATAGCTGGTTCACTGATTTCCACGGTGGCTCTACCAGTCACATTTTCACCAGCAGTGCACAAAGACCTTTTATTAGAACATGGTTTTGGGGACTGGGGTCACGTTTCAGCAGTTAAGGGCACTGGCTGCTCCTGCAGAGGACTTGGGCTTGGTGACTCCAGTTCTAGGGGATCTGATGCCCTCTTCTGGCTTCTGCAGGCACCAGACAATAATGTGGTGCACAAACACGCATGTGGAAAAAACACTCATGTACATTAGAACAAAGAAACAAACAAAAACAAAACAAAATTTAAAAAAAGAAGTGTTTTTGTGAAAAGTATCTTTGAGGCTACATCTTTCTTTTTTTTGAGACAGGGTCTCACTATGTAACTCTGGCTGTTCTGGAACTCACTGTGTAGGCTAGGCTGACATCAAACTCACAGAGATCCGCCTGCCTCTGCTTCCTAAATGTTGGGATTAAAGGCGTGCGCCACCACTCCCTGGCTTAGTAAGCATTTTCTTGTTCGGCTGTCCCACTGGCCGTCTCCGTCTTCCATCTTCGTCTTCCATCTCCGTCTTCCATCTCCGTCTCCATCTCCGTCTCCATCTCCGTCTCCATCTCCGTCTCCATCTCCGTCTCCATCTCCGTCTCCGTCTTCCATCTCGAGGATGCTCATGGTGTGCACCCCATCCCATCCCAAATTTGGATTTGCAATTGTGGTTACCGTTCTGGTTCTGACAGTCCCCTTGGGAGTTGGGGGACAGTAGAGTGGACAAGATTCATCTCTTCTTCAGGTGACCTGCCTTGATCTATCCAGGGGGCAGTCTTAGAGGCCTGTGGGTGCATTCTTTTAAATATTCATAGGCTCCTTCTACCCAGCCCCTTCTAAGAGGTCAAAGCCATTAAGAGGTCCTTGACAATCCTGCAAGAGCATTCAGAAATGGATGACTGATTCCAAGGGCCATGTCATTTATTCTCCTCCTCCCCTCTGCAGAAATCCAAGGGAGGAAAAATGTTGCAGCTGAAACAACCCCCCATTTGCTTTCTATAAAGAGGAAAATTAGCTGCTCTAATAATCATGAATATTAATGTGCAGCCAATTTCACTCAATTAAACTGATGACTATAATTTTGCTTTAGCACTTTTTATTTAGCACGTCACAAGGGCCATCTTGGTGATGCACAGTGTGGGGGTGCTTTGATCCAGCCACAGGTTTGCCTTAGCTCCCCCACTTAGCCATGGCTTTCATGCATGATGGACAAACTCTCTCTGTGTGTAGATTGCGCCCTTTTCCTGGTTTGGGGCCAGGATGTTTCATTGCCACAGAGAGATTACAGGATTGTCCAGGTTTCTGTCTGTTCCCCAAGTCACAGTGTCCTTGGGTAGCATGCCTAGTGCCATATGCATTCACTGGCCATAGCGATTGAGCTAGTGGGAATGTGCCTCCCGGGTTAGAGCATTTCTCCTAAAAGTTGTGCATTGGGACAGAGAACTGTAGGACCCAGCCATGATAAACTCAATAGAGGCCTGAGTCTCAGTAGTTTACCCTAAGGCAATACCTGGTTCCAAGAAAGACCACAAATTGAGACTACCCAGGCACCACCCAGGAACAGACCATCCAAAGGAAATTTCTAACGTTACAATCATTGTAGATAGGATCACCTGCCAGCACAACCCATTACTTTTCACCAGAACAGCCCTAGACAAAGGTCAGCCAATCAGGGGTTCTGAACCTTAGAAATCCCTCACCCGACCTGTGCTACTATAAAAACCCAACCCTAACTGAGCTTGGGGCTCTCTGACCACTCCAATATGTTGGACACATGTCTCCATGTTTGCAAACTTGTGTAAGAATAAAGGCTCTTTGCTTTTACATACAGGACTCCACCTTCTAGTTGGTATTGGTGGTATTCTGTGATCTGAGCATAACATTTGGGGGCTTGTCCGGGATCCCCCCAAACCCACCACGACCACTGCCCTGTAGAGCCTTCAGTTGTCCCATAAGTTTTCTGTGTGTAAGTTTCGTTTTGTGTCTTTCTGTTTTGGATATTCTTCTGTAAATGGGCCCAGAAGCTGTGAGAGCCTGTAGACGGTCTGTGTGGGTGCACAGAAAGATCACAGGTGGGGTACCTGGGGAGACATCCCCAGGGCCCTTCTGTATTTGGGTCTCAGGACCCTTCTGTATGAGAGTGGATATCTCTAGTTTCTGTAGATAGATGTGTGGGATGCTCCCAGCGTCTCAGCTATGTAGATAGATGGGCGTGTGGCACCAGCAAAACAGCTGGAGGCTGTCATTCAGTTTTGCCTCCAGGTGCCAGGGGGACTCTGTATTGTTCTATATCCTGTTTTGTTTTTGTCTTTTGTGCATCCTCTTTCTGACTATATGCATATTTTCCTAAAAGGGATGAGACAAACAACCTCTACCCACCTTAAACTTTTCAGCCTTGGCCTGTGGTGCAGGGGCAACACAGGCAGGTTTGCCATACAAGTGCAAGGCTGCAGGGCAGTATGCTTGTATGGATGGGTGGCTGGGCTATACAGCCTTGTTGTTACAATGTAGCAAGGCTGCCAGCCACAGTTGTAGGGGGCAGATGTGCCCCAATAGGATTTCAAACACTGAACAGAGAAGCTGGAGTTAATTGCTATGGCTGGAGAAGTTAAAATCTTTTCCCCCCATACTGCATGCCACCCTTCCCCTTCCCATGCTGGTAGATGGGTTCCCTTGGCCTGCCCTGGGGGCTGTGTGCCTCAACTTCTGGCCAAGCCTGACCAAGGTTTGGCTCCATGGGCCAAGGGCAATGAGTTGCAGTCACTGGCTATAGGTGTTAAGCTGCAGTGGCCGTGTTGTGACACCATAGTCAGACTTCCCTCCACCTGACTGCTTTGGTCATTCAGAGTCAATGTGTTATAAGTACCTGTCATCATTTAGAGGGGCTGGTTATAATTATTATTGGTTAGGCTATGAAAAAAAAAAACTACTGTTAATCTCAAATATTTCAAGCTGGTACAAGATTTTATGTGATGCAAATTTAAAGTTATTTTTGTTATAGTATATGTATGTTTCTGTGTTTGTTTAAAATATTATAATCATACAATATGTTATAAACTACTGAGGAAAATTACAAAAAAAAACTTTGGTAAGAGTTTTTATGTTGTCTGGAAAGTGAGGGAGAAATCAGGAAACTAAAAGAATGAAGAGAGAAAAGATGGATTATAGTTATATAAAAAGTTATAGAAGGCCAAAAGGGGATGTGAACTATGTTTGCTGTGGTTTCTCATACCTGCAAATACTGAATATGCTTGTTTTATTAAAAAGTTTGTCTATGTAAGTTTTCTTGCAAGCATGGAGCTGAAACAGAAAGGATTAGGATATTTTTTGCTGTCTCTGCCGCCATCACTGCTGTGGCCACATTTATGGGCCTGACCTCAGAATTTATCTCTGAGCTCGGGTTACTGGATTTGGGTTAGCAGAAATTTAGATGACTTTTTGGCATAGATAATGTTAAAACTGTTTTTATGTTGTTTTTTATTGAAAAGCTGGCTCTAGAGTTGGATTATGGTTCTTCCTTTGTTAGACCCATGTTTATTTAAATGTTTCCTCTGCCACTCAGTCCCTCTGAGTGACAAGGAGAAGAAGACAAAGCAGAACAGTAAAAAAAAAAAAAAAAAAATTGGACTTGGTTTATGTGAACATTCTGTAGCTTCAGATTTATAAGTTTATTTAGTTAGATATGGTCAAAAATCTGTTAAAATTAAAATAAAACTAGTTAAAAGTTAATTAGTAACACTGGAAATTGATAAACTAAAATCTATGCATGGGTAATTTTTTAAAAAACCATAAGGCATAATTCCATTTTAAATTTTGGATTGCCATTTCTCTAGAGTTAAAAAAAATGAATGCCACATGATTTCACCGCCGTCTTGATTAAAGGTGGCCACTTGGAGTGAACCTAAATAGGAGGCAACAACAGATCTCTAAGGCAGTGTGGATTGGGAGAGACTTCTGTATGATGACTCATGTCCCATTCTGAAAACAAGATTTAAAAAATATATATATATGATTTAAATTGTTAATGCCTCACCTCAATGTTTTTATACTCAAAAATGTACCTTGCTCTGCCAGCTAGACTTTGTTAATTTAAGAGAGTCACCCAGGGGATAATGGTTATAAAGACATAAAGGGATCATAGGAAACAGCTAAGGTTTACAAATGTATGGCAGGACTGGAGTCCCAAACAATGTGCAGTTGCAAGAACGGACCTTAACAGTTTTAGAAATGCCAGTGCCAGGTGACAGTCACCAGAAGCACCAACTACAGTGAAATGGAGCAGGCTGAGATCTAAAAGACAGGCTATGTATCTGCCGCCAAAGATGGGGCAAAGAGGTTCTTTATTTTTAATTTTTTTAAAGAACAGTTAAGACTATGGGACATTTGTGCTTATAAAATGTCTTATATTATTAATGTTTGAACTTAAAATAAAAAACTAAAAATTAGGGTCACAGCCATAAGCACAAAATGCTAACCAGAAACTGGATGTTCACTTCTTGTGATGCAGAAGACAATGACCTAAGCAGTTTGATAGAGGGCTTGGACCAGCATCCAAGCCTATGGATCTCAATCCTTTGGGTGCTATACAGGGGTAGTCTGGGACCACCTGCATGTCAGATGTTTTAATTGAGATTCATATCATTAGAAAAACTGCAGTTGTAGAATAACAATGGAAAAAATATGTAATGGGAGGATCACCACAACATGGAAAACCATATTAAAAGATCAAAGCATTAAAAATATTAACTAATGGTTTAAAAAAATCTATCTCCTTGCTCAAGGTTTATTCAGGCTTAAAAATGTATGTTTAGCTTCTTTGCCTTTGCTAACTTTGTTGGGCTCAAGCTATTTGGATAAACTGAGTCATAATTTTTTTGTATTGATACTAAAAGAAATTTCAATTAAAAAATTGTTGTTTTCTAATGCTCATACTTAACAGAAATAAAACTACAAAGTCCTTTCCCAAGGTCAGTTCCCAGTCCCTCAAGGGGCTTGGAGAAAGCTCTTACTCCCTAAAAAGGGTGTTGGCAAATGGAACTTAAGGTCCTTCCCTAACAGGGCTGTGGTGCCTTAGAACTTGTCAAGGGCAATGCTAGCCCTAGGCTCCCTCCTGTTCTCATTTTGCCCTGGGATCTTTTCCTTGCCTTCCCTGGAGACAGCATTAACAGCTGGATACAAACTGTTCTGTTTTTTCTCTCTGAATGACTGATTCAATTTCTTTATTAGCTTCAATTCGAAGTCATTATTTTTTGAGGCTAAACCCGACAGAAGTAAAGCTTTAGTCCTGTGAAAGCTGCTAACTTATTATAGGCTGTCAGGAAATACAAGTTAGTCAGTCATCCTTAAAGTACTGATTTAATTAGTTACAGGAAAAAGCCTTATTTAGTTCCCTGTATGTTTTTTCAAAGTCAAGCTTAAAGCAAGTACCTAGAAACAAAGTTTGTCTAATCACACATACCTAGGCAGCTCTCATACTTCAGAGAGCTGCAGAATACGGCATTTAAAATAATGATTAAAAAGCTTATTATATTAGACAGAGACTTCGAGATTCTAGCAGTAACCCAAGGTCTCCAAAAAAGATTATGAGACACCATGATTTCTCCACCTGGATTACGACAATGCTGACCACTGGGCGAGATGCCCCAGTGCAACACCGGCTGCCTGGTCCCGGTCCAGACTGTGGACAAACAGCAGGACACTGGAGAACTGATTGCACCACTTTAGACAAAATAAGGTCAGTCTTTTCCATGTCCCTCTTCCACAGGAAAAAAAAATCACCTTATGGGCCTGGCTAAGACTGTGAGACTGCTATACTAGATACTCTGCCTCCAATGCTGTGGAGACCTGGGTATGGCTTACTGTATATGGACTCTGGTCCTTGTCATTTTTAATAGATTTGGAAACTCAGGTATAATTTATTTATCCTTCTGGGATCTCTGATGGTATTGATGGCTAGGCTAGCTATAATTGTTATGGTTTAAGTAAAATGCTGCAGTTCCCCAAAGGGCACAGCGGCAGAAACGCTGCAGGTCCCTGGGTGGCAGCAGTGGGCAGCGGGTCCCAAGACCATGGCAGGCCACAAAGGCAGCCAGTCCCAGGCAGGGAGCACCTGAGTGGCCCACTGGCCACGAGTGACCACAAGTTCCAGGCAGGGAGCCTAAGCAGGGAATACCTCAATAAAGATGGTGGAATTTGGTCACCTGACCTGGCTCTCAGTTAAGATGGTGGTGAAGTCACCTGACCTCATGGAGGGGGAAAGGGAAAGGGGGGAGGGGGAGAAAGGAGAAGAGCAGGGGGGGTTGGGGGGTTGTAATGAGCATGCAAACAGATCCCTCTGAACAAGTAGAAAGAGAGGCGTCTGTAGTGTAGATGAAGTAGGAAAGCTATAGTATATAGGATAAGTATAATATAGAAAATAGAAAATAAAAAAAACTGTGTGAAGTGGAAAATTACTAACATGAAATATTAAGGCCTGCCAGATGGGGAGGCCGCATCCAGTAACCTTGGTATCAAAAGTAGCCTTGCCTCTAGAGAAGGACCCCAACTCTTCTGTGGTCAGTCGATACTGATAACCCAGGACATCTGGCTATCAGAAGAACTGGACAAGGGGCAGTTTCAAACTGGCATAAAAAGAGAGAGCAGAAGCAGGGCAGGTATCTTGCTCTTCAAAGATGGCCCAGGTACCAGGCCTCATAGAGAGAGAGATCCTCCAAGCCTGCCTCCCGAAAAGCAGAAATATTGAATGCCTTGCCTAAACATTTAATGCTTTGCCATCCCGAGAGCAAAGCTTCGCCTCCTGACTTGATAACCGCCTTGCATCCCGACTGCAAAGCCTCATTTCCTGAGAGTGAGCGAAGGTCTGTCTCCCGAGAACAGACAAGACACTCTGCCTTCCCGAGTACAGGCAGAACGCTTTACCATCCCGAGAACAGAGAACTAAAACCTTGCTTCCTGAGACTCTGCCACCCGAAAAGCAGAGTTCAAGGCCCTGCATTCCGAGCATAGGCAGAACTCCTTGCCTTCTGAGACCAGGCCACAGACTATGCGGTCAAGAGTTGATCCAGCACCCGAGACCAGCCTGAGAGCAGGACATCGAGCGCCTTATCTCCCCAACGCAGACTACGGGGTCAAGAGTCGAGCCTCGTGGTCAAGCCCCCAGTGCGGTCAGGCGACCAGCCTGAAGAAATCCAAAAAGTCCTTTTTAAGCTGAAGGTCGTATGATGCTATTTAATGCGGGTATGAAGTGTTAAGAGAAGAGCATAGATGATTTAATACATATGTTTAGTATATGAAATGTTAAGAGATATCTTATGGATAATTGATAGGATTAAGAAGTATTTTATAGATAAGTGATAAGTTGTATTAAGTTAAGAAGTGTTTTATAGGTAATAGATAAGTTGTATTAAGGTTAAGAAGTATTTTATAAGATAAGTGATAAGTTAGATTATGAATTGGTTTTATGTATTGTATATTAGTAGGATTAATAATTGTAATATTGAATTGCTTGTGTGTTACCCATCATCAAACCCCCATGCTTATTAAGATTGTAAACCCCATTGATGTATTGGATATTGAAGTTGCTAGTAAAGAATCATTATAAAGACAATTCTCTTGCTTGGTCTGGTTACTCATCACTCTCTGGGATGAACCGCACAGAGTCCTCATAGTAATTACTCGGAAAAGAACCTGGAGCTGAAGTCCCCCAGCTCATAACAGGGGTGGAGGGTGGAAGAGGAGAGGAACCAAGACAGCAGCTACCTTTTTGGGAGAGAGATGGAAAAGAAGAGACTTGGGCTGCTAGCAGGAAAGAAGATCTGCCTGCCTTGGCAGTGGACAGGGGAGGGAGTGGGCGGGGCTTGTCTCTTAAAGGGACAGGACAGACCATTACATAATGTTGTCAGCTTAGCAGCAGCAGGTATACAGATCCTTCCGCAAAGCTATAGCCAGCTAGTTAGCTCATTATATATATATATATATATATATAAATCAAGTCTTGTTTTTTCTAAAGCTACTAGGTCTCTTAATTTAAAAATATTTTAAAATATATAAAGGTCTGAGGATATAAATGCTCATAAGCTTTGAGAGTCTAAAAATGATTTAAGATGTAAATACAGGTTACATTGGTATAAATAGATGATAAAGATATGAAAAATGTTTCCGATTTCTTTCCCCTACTATGATATAGTTCTGATAAGCTGATAGAACAATGACTACTTGCTGTTTGGGTTACAAACTCAAGATTTTAGATTATTCTGGTTGACATCTAAATATAAACTTAAAGATGTTTCTCATCAGGCCAAAGATATCTCTGTCCAATCCATACCTGGTTCTCTGACAGAAGAAAAATATACATGCTTTTAACCAAAATCTGTAGTTTTTGCTAGGACTCAAAGGTGTGAGTCTATGCTTGCTGCTTACAGATACCCATTCTCTGCTTTTATCTATGATGTGGATTTCAATATGGACCTGAAAGTTTCAAATGTATTTTTTTCCTTTAAGTACAAAAATTTTAACTTCTGTTCCTAATTTAAACTTATCTCAATAGATTTCCATTTGGCTGGCAGACACATCTAAGCATCAGTTGCTGATTACAACCTGCTCCGAATGACTGTGAGACCTGGGCTCGCTGAAAGCTGATGTGGACCAGTGCAGCTGATGTGAATACTTCTGTCTCTTCAACAGAGGCTGCAACCAGATGTTTCTGATGAATGCCCCATTGCCTGAATTCTCTCCATACCTTTGGGTAGCCTTTTTAGCCCCAATGTCAGCTCAAAGTAGTTACAGAAAAGAATACATCATCCCATGCTCCCTGCCCAGAGTTGACATATATATATATATATGCCCAGAGTTGTCAGTTAATGGATTTCTTAACTAAAATGGTCCTACAATAAAAATGGTCCTATAATAAAAAGACACCTTAGTTCACAGAACCAAAGAGCACATTCAGGATTATAATTAAAATTTGGTTGTACTAAAAAAGATCAGAGCTACAGGGCCTGATAGCAGAGGGTGGTCACTGCCTTAAAAAATAAAACCTGTTAGCTAATGGTTCTTAGGTCCCAGTAATATCTTCTTAAACTCATGGGCAAGCAGGACCCATGATTGGGTCCTGTAATTGATGCTTGTGGAGGGGGAAATGTAGGACCCGGTCATGACAAGCTCAATAGAGGCCTGGGTCTGATTGGTCTTCCCTAAGGCAATAAAGACCACAAACTGAGACTACCCAGGCACCATCCAGGAACAGACCATCCAAAGGAAACTCCAACCATTGTAGATAGGATCACCTGCCAGCACACACCCATCACTTTTCACCAGGACACCCCCAGACAAATGTCAGCCAATCAGGGATCCTGAACCTTAGAAATCCCTCACCCCCACCTGTGATACTATAAAACCCAACTCTAACTGAGCTTGGGGCTCTCTGACCACTCCAATATGATGGACACAGGGAGAGTTTGAGTTTGCAAACTTGTGTAAGAATTGTGTGGGGCTCTTTGCTTTTACATACAGGACTCAGTCTCTTAGTTGGTTTGGGGGGCACTCCATGATCTGGCGCAGCAAGAACCAGAGCTAAGCAATGCTTTGGGTATGTGGGCTACATTGCTAGCTTCTGTCACATGGATTGGTGTTCACGTGCAGAGAGAAGTATTTCAGGGCAGGTGAAGAGGGAGTTTCAGGCCTCTTTGGATACTTCTGCAGCCTTGTAGCAAAGCCCCCATTTGCTTCTTGTGAAAACTATTCAATGTATTATTTAAAAATTGTATGTGTGTATCCATTCCCCTCCCTTCTCCCCAAGAGTGCAAGTCCTCATAAAGGCGAGAAGAGGCCCCAGAGACGGAGGTACAAGTGGCTGTGAGCTGTCGGATGTGGCGCTGGGAACTGAACTTGGGTCTTCTGCAAGAAAAGTCCATACTCTTAGCTGCAGAGCCTTCTTTCTGTCCTCAACCCTGTTTCTCTGTAGTGTTAGTTTAGAGCCATTTCTGTTAACTGTGCCCAGGGAGTCCCAGCTAACACCACAGTCAAAGGGCGGGCCTGTATTGGCGGCAGAGTTTCTCTTTGCTCCGGGCGTGGAGGTCTGAATAAGAATGGCCCCCACAGGCTCACCTTGGACTATGTGGGTCCCAGTTGGTGCAAAGATTTGGCAAGGATTAGGAGGCATGACATCCTTGTAGATGGGGTAGCCTTGTTGGAGGAGTTGCATCACTGGGGGCAGACTTGGAGTCTTCTGAAACACCATTCCCAGTGTGCTCCCTGCCTCCTGCTTGCTGTCGGAGATGTGAGATCTTAGCTGTCCTGCTACCATGCCTTTGCTCCACCAACATGGACTCTAACCCTCTGGAACTACAAGCCCAGTCAAACACTTTCTTCTCCAAGTTTCATGTCTTATCACAGCAATAGGAAAGTAACTAAGATACCAGACTAGCTGCTCCTTGACTCCTGGTGATTCTCCTGTTTCCAACTTTCACCTCACTGGAAGAATGCTGGGGCTACAGACAGTGCCATCATGTCTAGTTCTTGTGTGGTTTCTGGGGATCCAAACTCAGGCTGACAGGCTTTTATCTGCTGGCTCTCTGTCCCATCCTCCCTTTGGAGCCTGGGTCTCCCTCTGTATTTAGGTTGGCCTTGAACATAATATTTCATCCGGATTGGATTCAGACTCACAAGGGACATGGTGTCTGTCACATCTGACTGGGACAGGGCTTTGAGATGTATTGAGGGAGACCTTGGGCAATTCAGAGAACTTCCAGAGTTGGGAGGTCTGGATTCTGGCTCTAACTTTGTGCTTGAATTTAGGAACTGTGCCTCACCTTGATGAGCCAATTTTCCTTTGGAGCAATAGCTCTGTGGGTAGACTGGTCAGCCTTGAGACTAAGCTTGTTGGAATTGTTTGGATAGAGGCTTCAAAAGTACAACCAGGACTCAAGCCTGCACAGAGTCATTATGCAGGAACAGAAAGAATAAGGCTCGAAGGGCTGGGAGGCTGGTTCCCCTCCCTCTCAGCAGGGTTTGGGAACCCCCACCTTCAATACTCTGTTCTCTGGAGAAGCTAAGGATGCGCTGCAACCACTAACCAAACCTGCAGTTCCTTCCACTTCCTTCCCCCTTTCTCTTCCCTTTTCCCCCACTTTTCCTCCCTCCTTGCCCCTCTATCTACAGCTCCTCTCCCTCCCCTTCCCTTTTTCCCTACTTCTCCCCCCCCACTCAGCCCTCCCTCTCTCTAGCAGCCTTCCTCCCCCCCATCGTTCGGAGCTTTCCATGGTCCTGAACTCAGTCGGCCATTTGTCTAGCAGCTGTTTACAAAGGCAGCAAGAACAGCCTCCTCTCCGTGGGGTTCTCCCCACTTTCCTTGGTGGAAGAAGAATGCACGCTCTTCTAGTCATGTTGCCAGCACATTGGTTGCCATGGCAGCAGAGAGGGAGGATGAAAGCCAGGCTCTCACCTAAGGGGAATGAAAGGGCCCAGGAAACTGGAGAGCATTGTTTTTTGACTCATTCAGTCTGGTGGGATGAGCTTCCAGGAAGGAGGTTCCAGGGGTGGGGATGGGTGGAGGGGTCTGTAAGGGCTTTTCATGGGGGGAATGCATGGCAATGGTGGTACCAACAGAAATGACACCTGGCAGCGCCACCGCTCTTTAAAAGTGGTTACAGATTTTAGACTCTCAGTGGACTATATAACTGGATTATATGGGGAAAACCCCTGAAAGATGCCATGAAGTGATTGGAATGTTGTCTATAGGAAGCCTCCTTATGCCTGGGCTTTTTCTGCTCACTTGGCTAGAACAATGCCTAGGCTCTAACACCCTCCTCCTTCACACAAAAATGCACTACCCACCCTTAGTCACGGTGACAGCCTCCAAAGTCAAGCCTAGGTGAAGAGCAGATTCTAACTGCAGGACTGTCCCCTCATGTCAGAGTTACTCCTGGGGACAGTATTTGGGACCTAATGATGATGCTGTGATTTCACCTGATCAGAGGAGGGGTGTGCTTGAGAACAGGTGCCTCCCTTTTCCTACCAGCAGGAAGGGCTGTGCTTATTCACATAATCCCAACTATTAGCTTCCTGCCCTGTGGACCCATGAGTCAGCCCAAGGCAGTGAGGGCTAGAATCATCTCCATTTGACAGATGAAGCCCACAAGGCCCAGAGAGGCAAAGTAGCTCTTGGAGTTTGCAAAGCTAGAAAAAGCCACAGTTGAGCTTTGAACCTAGGCCACCTACCATTCCAGATAGAACTGTTAAGTCTAGCTGAGAAGCCAGAGCAAAGCCCCAGGAAACCCAGCTTGAAGCCGAAGGGCAGGCAATCTTGGGGATCTGCTGGCTAGAGAGTCTTTGGATCGCAGAGCCTTGTGGAGAGAAGGCCTTGCAGCAGGCTCCTTTTGTAATAGTCATTCAGTAACAGTGGATGGCACTGAGCCCCAGGGTCACAGGGAAAGCCTGGCTTCATGCCTGTCATCCAGGGAAGGACAGGAGGTTTTTCTGACTTATCCCCTCACATGCCACAGTGCTGGCTAGCGATTATGATTTGAGATTTTATTTATACAGCCCCTGAGATGCCATGAGAGACAGTAAGGGTCATCAATGACACCACCAATAGTCGTGCTAATGTGTGAGCTGCCATGGAGCCATTAGGAAGGGAGGAGGGGCCATGGCAGCCCTAGTGTGAGTTTTAAGGCTTTTTCCTCCTCCAGCAATGGGTAGTAAGTTTCCTTTCTTTGTGGCTTTTTGTCCCCAGGAGCAAGTTTCTTTTTCTCTTCTGCAGAGTCAGTTTTGAGCATACACTGGGTCTTTCTGTATCCTCATGTTACAGAATGTAAAGGAGGTTGTTCTTACCCCAGCCAGTCAACAATTCAGTCATGACCATGCTTCTGGATAGAGACAGAGACCTAATCCCCATGGGAGGAAGGGTGTTAGACACCTTCAGACCAATAGAAAAGGGAGGGAGGGAATTACTTGGTGGGACACCCTAAACTCACATAAAAGCCCAACTGTAATGGTCTGTCCTGTCCTTTAAGAGACAAACCCTGCCCACTCCTCCACTTCTGCTGAGGCAAGAGGATCTTCCTTCCCCTTGGTTTTGAGACAGACAGATCTGCTTGCTTGTGTGCTCTCTGCTCTGTTGCTCTTTGGAAGAGGTGACCGAGGCCTCTTCTCCTTTCTCCCCTTCTCTCTTTCTCTCTCCCCCCTTCCCTTTTACTGAATAAACTATATCCAAACTCACTCTGCATGGTGTGCCTATCTGTCTCTGTCTCTCACCCACCGCGGCCCCACCGTGGGACTGCCACCCCTTGTGGGACGGGTCCAAACCATATTGTTAAGAAGAATAACACCAACCCCTTAGAGTCTGTGGTCTCCCCAGCTCTGGGTCCCCATCTCTATCTGAGAACTCTAACATCTGCCAAAAACCACTTGCATTCTGCACTGGGCTCTTCTCTTGTCTTAATTCTTTAAGACTCCACTTGGGGCCTTCACCAAGCACAGGGCCCCAGCCAGGTTGGCTGTGTCCACCATAATGCCAGAGTCGGGAGAGAGCAAACCCCATATACAAGTGTTTACAGAAGCCAGGCGGTGGTGGCGCACACCTTTAATCCCAGCACTCAGGAGACAGAGGCAGGCGGATCTCTGTGAGTTCGAGGTCTACAGTGTGAGTTCCAGGACAGGCTCCAAAGCTACAGAAAAAACCCGTCTCAAAAAACAAAAAATAAAAAACAGACAAACAAAAAAGCAGTTGCAGAGATGTGGCAGCCTCAGAGAAAGAGCGGCTGTGGGATCCCAGCCATTCTCTCTATGGTCCTAGCTGCTTCAAACACACCAGATCAACCTTTCCGGGAGCTGAATGGTGGGGGCGGGGACAGCTGCTTGTTTGACCAGCTGGTTCTCTCATGGATGGCTAAGGCTGTAGGCATAGCTGTTACCAGGAGCCCCTCTGATCCTGCGTTTGCTCAGCCCCCATTCCTTGTTTCGGAGAGGTCCACTGAACCCTGGTGCGTTCTGGGTGTGTGAACAAAGAGACCAGATCCTCCCTTGGGTGTGCTTGTGTCACCAGAGATGAACAAGACGATTGGTGAGGCTGGCTAGCTCTCTGAAAGCAAGGCAGGTTGATGAGGGAGGGAGGGGACTTCCGTTGGGTCCGGGGAAGTCTCCAAGGAGCTGATACCCGACAGAGGAGGGGGAGCCCATGTGCAGACACCTGGAGGCTGGGAGCTCCAGAGAGAGGGAACAGCAGGGACAGTGCCCTGTAGGGACCAGAGCTGGGAATTTACTGCTTTTCTGGTGGCAGAAAGAGGAATGGGGTAGGTGAGGGAGGCTGGGAGCGCAGGGGATGAGGCTGGAAGCATGGGTGTGTCAGGGAGAAAAATGAAGACTTTATATTAAGTATTGCCAAATATCATTTGCTGGAGACTCGGAGTTGGAAGAGACACAAGATCCAATTTATATTTTAGAAGAAGGAAGAACTCTGAGTGCCTTGTGCCAGTGGCCTGTGAAGAGTAAAGGCATGCGTTGGGGAACAGGGAGAAGCCACTGCACTGGGAGCTGGTGGGAGGAGTCATCAGGGCTCTGACAGATTGGACAGGACTGGGGGTAAGGGTGGTGGCTTGGCCTTGTCAGTCTCGATGTAGATCCTACTCTGTTTTAATATTAGCCTTTGATGATGACTGATATCTTTGCTCATCTGGGAGGGTAGGTGGCACGAACTGTGGCGGAGACTCCTCTCCCTCCTGACTCAGAGGGGGTGATGTCAGGAAGCTGGGTCACTTGTTAAGTGACAGGCTAAATTACATGCCCACAGTCTGGCCCCAGGTCCCCTCTGTGGATCAGAGGGGAGCCCTGAGGACCACTGGAGTCAAGGGGTCACCACCTGCAGGGTTTGTGGGAGTGTGACTCACATAGAAGGGTGAGGTAGAGGATGAATCTGGGGTACCGTACCCCTCTTGGCCGCCTCTTCCTATGCCTTCAAGTTTTGTTGGACGAAACATATATTAAGCACCTACTACCTACCAGATGCTTCCCCCTACTAAAATTAACATGTTTCCAATTTATAGGGGAAACATCCCTAGCCCAGCCCCAAATGCATGTAGTTTATAGTTTTGGCTTATTTTTTGTCTCCTCCTCTCCCCCAGATCATCGGCTCTTGCTTCTGGCTTGCATTAGAGTTTGGTACGAGATGATAGTTGATTTAGCATGAAATTTTATGTGGCAGTATAATTTATTGAGGTATTAATTTGTGCTCTGTTTTGTCACAAGAAAGGAATCAGAACAGATGGGGCTATCTGCAGCTTCCCGTCGATGCTGCATAGAGCTTGGAAAAGGGAAAAAAGAAGCAAGGCGGGACGGGCATGCACTGTCTGCTTCAGCGGGCACTCAGTCATGGTCTGTTTGCTTCTTTCTTTCCTTCTCTGTCAGGTCAGAACATCCTGAAGATATGCCATTCACAGACGAAAGGTTCTGCTAGTCATCAAAGCCTCGCTGTTGCTGGGGGCTGGGGATACAGCTCAGCCAACGGAATGCTCGCTGTGTAAGCCTGAAGTCCTGGGTTTGAGTCTGAGCACCCATGGAAGCCCTAGAGGTGGAGCACGTACCTGTAGTCCCAGTGCTGGGAGGCAGAGACAGGAGGCCTCCTGGGTTTTGCTGGTCAGTCTGTCTAGTCAATTGATGAGCTCCAGGTCCAGCAAGAAACCCCATCTTAAAAACCAAGATGGCTAAAAGGCTTAGTCATTAAAAGCAATTGCTGCTCTTGCAGAGGATCCGAATTCAGTTCCCAGTGCTCTCATGGTGAGTTACAACCACCGGTAACTCTAGTTCCAGGGGAGCTGATACTTTCTTCTGACCCCTGCATGTAACACACACACAAACACACACACACACACACACACACACACACACACACACACACACCCTATACCACACATACCTAAAATAAAATAAGTATCTAAAAAAAAAAAAAAAAAAAACCCAAAACCCTGGGGCTGGAGAGATGGCTCAGAGGTCAAGAGCACTGACAGCCCTTGCAGAGAGCCCAGGTTCAGTTCCCAGCACCCACATGGCAGCTCAAAACTGTAACTCCAGTTCCAGGGGATCTGACTCCCTCTTCTGACCACTGTGGGTACCAGACTTACAAACTGTGCACATAAATATTCAGGCACACACACACATACATAAAATAAAAACTTAAAAAAGCAACCCTGGGGCTAGAGAGAGGGGCTCTGTGATTAAGAGGACTTGCTGCTCTTGTGGAGGACCTGAGTTCAGTTCCCAGCACCCACATGGGATCAGAGCCGTGGTAATTCCAGCTCCAGATGGTCTGATGTCCTCTTCTGACCTCCACAGGCACCAGGCACACATGTGGTGCACATGCATAAGTGCAGGCAAACCCTCAAACACATACAAGTAAAACAAACAAATCTTTTAAAGACAAAGACGATCCAACCCACAGTGAGGTTCAGTAGTCAAGGTGCCAGTGGAAGCAAGGGTCTGAGTCTAGATCCTGGGTCCCAAGTAAATGCCAAGCAGGCAAGGTGGCAAGTCTGGAATACCAGCCATGGAAAGTGGAAACAGGCTCCCTGGAGCAAGCCTGTCAAGACTAGCCATATTAGCAAACTCTGGGTTGGAACAGGAGACCCTGCCACAAGGAAGAACGTACACGAGAGTAATTGAGGAAGATTCCAGATACGGAGCTTCTACGTTCACATGCACATACCTGTGCACATAACATGCACACACATGCAAACATGAATATACACACATATACACTACACATACATGAAAAGAAGAAAACAAAACAAATGAAGGTGGAGAGAGGTAGAGTAGATGCCTGCTCAGGTCTGGGGCTGCAGCTCAGTTGGCAGAGCATGGGCCTAGCATGCATGATTCCCAGCATCTACTAGGGGTGGTGTCACATCTGTGATCCCAGCAGTTAGGAGGAGGAGAAAGGAGGACTGGTCAAGGTTATCCTTGGTTACATAGTGAACTTGGGGCTAGTCTGGGCCATGTGAGACCCTGTGTCAAAAAGACAAACGAACAAAAGCAAAACAAACACAAACAAAGCCGCCACCCTCCCCCCAAAAAAACAAAACAAAAAGAAAAAAAGGAAGGAGGAAAAGCAAACGTTAGAGAAAAAAAAAAGCAGACGTGTGCTGCAGGGATCAGTACGGAATGCAGATGCAGTCTTCTTTACCATGGAGCCACAGGAGCGCAGCTTCCAGGACTCGCTCTGGGCTGACATAGAAGGACATTCCCAGGCTGTGCTGACTTAGCATGCACACCCAGTGTTTCTCTTTGCAGCCAGTCAGCTGGGAGATAAAGTCATTTAACTAAGACGGTCGCCCAGAATGAAACTGTTGGAGACGGTGCCCGTTTGTGTCAGAAGGGCACCAGTCGCTGGCCTGCCAGCCTTAGGCAGGCTGTGTGGCACTGATCTTTGAATGGGGAGGTTCTGCGTGGGTAGCGGAGTCAGCCTGTGTTCCAGCGGCCTGTGAAAGGCCCTGATTTAATTCTGATGTGAACTCATCATAGGCTTCACGGGCAGCAGGGTAGGAGTGATGGGGCCTGGGAGGATTCTTCTGTCTCCAGATGTCTCTTTGCTGGCTTGTCACGATGTTACTCCACAGAGAAGGAACAGGGACAGTGAAAGAAAATGTGATCGTGTACAATTGCAGCGGAAATTGTACATTTGCCTGCATGGAAGAGTCTAGAGACTTCCCCTGTAAAGACCGGGATAACAAATGTCTTCAGCTGTGCAAGCCACATGACCTCTGTTGACTATTTAGTCGCTGCAGTCCTTAACGTGCTATGTAGGCCATATGCACAGACCGATGGAGGTGGCTGTTACTTCCAAAAACAGGCGCGGGGAGACAGCTCGGTTGGTAAAATGCTTTGCAAGCACCAGGTCAAGCTCCAGAACCCATGTAGAAAATGGCACAGTGGTGGCGGCATGTACTTCCACTGGGGAAGCAGAGGTAGATGAATCCTTGGAGCTCATTGGCCAGCCTGGCCCAACCTGTGAGTTGCAGTCAATGAGAGATCCTGTCTCAAAAAACAAATGAACAAACAAACCAAAACCAAAACATAACAAAACAAACCAAAAAAACCAAGGGAGATGTTAAGAGAGATGGCTTGGCAGTTAAGAACATTTGCTGCTCTTGAGAGGACCAGGGTTTGGTTCTCAGCACCCACACACTGGCTCACAAATGCCTGAAACTCCAGCTCCAAGGGATATGGTGGCCCCTTCTGGTTTACACACACACTCAGAGCTTAAAAAAAAAAAAAAAAAAGACTGTGGCATATCCAAAGTCATCCAGTGGAGGGAGAATATCATATCGTGGATATCTGGGACTCTGTCTGAAATTACCCGCGCGAGGGAGAACGGATCACGAGACACACAACGAAACCCACTTTAAGAGTTCATTGGGAGAGCTGGGTGGTGGTGGCGCACGCCTTTACTCCCAGCACTCAGGAGGCAGAGGCAGGCGGATCTCTGTGAGTGCGAGGCCAGCCTGGTCTACAGAGCGAGTTCCAGGACAGGCTCTAAAGCTACAGAGAAACCCTATCTCAAAAGAAAGACACATGCGCCGGCCTGAGAAGTTGCTGCAGGAAGAAAGCAAGGGGCGGGCGTGTCCAGTTTGTAAAGGCTGCCTAGCGCATGTGCACAGGGGCTTATGTAGCTGTGGCACACAGAGATCACGTGACCACGCTGCACGAGGGTCATATAGGGCTTGAGGGCCCTAGGTGGCTATGTAAGTTGCCTGAGCAGTTGATGGAACCCAGAAGTGCCAGCGTTTGGGGTGGCTAGACATTTTGCCAAAGCTCTGGGTGATAGAAACGATAACAGTGCCGCCATCGGCAGAGGCGGTCAGAACAGCAGACGTTTATTGGATGCTTGTGACAATTCCCTCCAAGAAAGGCTAAAGGGGTACAGTACCCACTGTCAGGGGACTCGAGTGCCAAGGGAGGGGACCTGAAATCAAGGTTTACAAAAACACAAAGAATGGGTACCTTCAAGTCTGTGACTGAGTCCTGGAGTCCACCTAGACCTGTTAGTTTAGGGTGACCCAAGGTGGCCACACATCCCATGGCGAGCCCTTAAAGGACCTGGTCTCCCCCCCCCCCCGTCTACTTTTGAGCAGTTTGGTGTGCATTGTACACACACGTGCTCACACACGCTGATGCAATTTTTCCTTGTTACTATACTTACAAACAGGTCTTGGGCGCAAGGAGGCCTGGCTTATTTCTGAAAGCGCTTTTTAATAACCTAACGGAATATTATCCATCTCCCTGTGGACGAAGATGCTCCCAGCTTTTCTTTTTGTCTGCACATGTTTCTGTAGGAGGAGTGAGGTGGGAGAATAGACTTGAAGCCTTGCAACCTAGGGGAGGAGCCCTTGCCCATTTGTTGAAGGGTCTCTGTTTCCTTCTGCTTGTCAAAGGAGAGCAATTTGTTTGGGCTAATCTGATCGACAATAAGACTTCCTTTTATTGTTTAACTCGAGTTTCCTTTATTTTTTTCAACTCTCAAACAACTTCCTTTTCCTGGGGTGCACACACCCTCTGTTTCTCCCGCCCTCCACACGTTTCCTTTCTTTTGGGAGATGGTGGGTGGGCACTAGCATT
Organism: Ondatra zibethicus; assembly: GCA_004026605.1. NCBI lineage: Eukaryota > Metazoa > Chordata > Mammalia > Rodentia > Cricetidae > Ondatra > Ondatra zibethicus. Next base: position 5,800 of record PVIU01022115.1, on the reverse strand, counting down.
CCTTTCATGCCGAGAGGGGTCTTCTCCAGGGTGTAATTAGCACCAAGGGTGCTCCGGACTTTCACCTTCCTGGAAGAAACTCAATCCTTTGTCTGGGGTAGTAAAATCTAGTATTTGACTGGAGGCCAAAAACAACAACAACAAAAAAAACGAATTAAGTCAGACAAGCTCCACGTTTGAAGCACCTCTTCCCTCATGGGGACGAGGGTTGTCTCCTGCCTGCTCCCCGTTCTTCTGCATCTCTCCCTCCTGGGAAGACAAAGAGAAATCTTAGCAAGTGCCCCAGTGAACGATGTGCTGTTCTCTTGGAGTTTTTAATTTGACTGTATTGATCCATTAGACCTTTTCAATTACTGAATTCTTCCAGGTGGCAGAGTGGGGGGGCGGTAGACATGAGCGCCATCCTCTATTGATCCCAGGTGCTGCCACAGGGGCGCCAGTGTGCAGGCTGGAGATTGATGAAGCTCCGAATAATGAGGCTTCCCACGCAACATTTATTAAATGAGAATCTAGAACTCCATTAACATGGGAACTTGTCTAGAGAAGATGAGGGAGGTGCGGAGGACACCCGAGCAGTGGCACTTACTGGTGCCTTAATATGCGAAGCGATCCACATTCAGGAATCTTACGAAATTTCCGTTCTCATTTTTATTGTACAGTGTGCTTGAGTGGCTTCCAGGGACCCATCCATCAAAACTGAGGTGCATGGGGAGACAGGGACTAGAAAAAGAGGTCAGTTCTCCAATTTGTCCTCAATTTAAGATGGGGCTATTAGCTAGTACTGAACCTCTGGCCCAAAGCAAGGGCTCAACATAAACCAGAAGCATTGAGCGAATGAGTGAGTGGGAGAGACCACTAAGTACCAGCTATGGTTGTGAGAGCCGGCATAGCTACTTCTACACCCAACCAGGTCCGTTTCCAGCTTGGAGATTCATGCATGTTCTCTGAAGCACTTCCTGGGAGTGGCCCATGTGCTATGTACTGGATTAAACTGTGTTAGTGTCCTAGGGCTGTCCTAACAAATTACCACCAGGTGGGTGGTTTAAGGGGGATCAGATTTATCCTCACGTAGCTCTGGAGGTCTGAGGTCCAGGACAAGAGCATCTATAGGACCCGTCCTGCTCACAGAAGTCTCCCACCTGGCCTTGTTCAGACTCCATGGCCCCAGCTCTCTTTGACTTGTGGTCACATACCTCCCTTCCTGCTGCTTGTCCCCACTCCCTTGCCATGTGCTGATGTCTCTAAACAGTTCCTTATACAGACGCTGTCACCGAAGTGAGTTCCCTCTCTAGACCACTGTCTCCAAAGACCCTGTTTCCTTTTTTTTCAAGACAGGGTTTCTCTGTGTAGCCCTGGCTGTCCTGGAACTCATTCTAGACCAGGCTGGCCTCGAACTCACAGATCTGCTTGCATCTGTCTCCCCAGTGTGCCACCACCGCCAAAGACCCAGTTTTCAAACAAGGCCAGGTTCATAGGTTCTGAGTGGATCTGAATTTTGGGGTGACACTGTTCACAGTACAAGTGCTGTGGGGAATGCGTACATAGCCACCCTTCCCTGTGAGCAACCAAGGGTATTAAAGATTAAGGAGAGTAAAGAGACACCCCCCAACATACACCTCTTTGTGCTGTGTCATTGCCCCAGATCCTTCCTGTAGTGGAATGGGACAGGAAGGATGCCACTCATTTCTGAAGACAGAGGGTCAGGTAGGTGACTCCCCACAGCAGGAAAGGGCCACAGCCAGGTCTTGCCGATCCCTTATCACCAGGAAGCTAGTGAAGAATGCTGGACTCCCAGCATGCCCTGGGAAACACTGCGAAATTCCTGTGTTCTCAGTACTCTTTGTCTGGGCATCCCACTTTCCTTCGCGATGCCTCATTGACTGATCCTGCACACTGTGCTTGGGCACGACCCTCCATTCCTGCCCGGGGTGGGGGTTAAGTCAGGCCTGGGTCCCTGGCCCACACCAATCCCATTAGATCTTGTCCTGGGGGCTTAAAGACCAGAGGATTCCAAACTTAGTGCTGCTGATGGGAGCCTGATACTGAGCAGACAAGACCTGGACCAGCCACTCACACCACAGTACGGTGTGGGCAGTGTCAATGTGAGGGGGTGAGGTTAGCAGGAATGTGCAACCTTCACAGGTGGCTCCTGCAACCCAGCCACACCCCTCCCCTCCCCTTCACCTGCACAGCCTCTGGGTAGCTTCCTGTCTTTCCTGTCTTAGTTTGGTCTTTTTTTGCTTTCTTTCTTTCTTTCTTTCTTTCTTTCTTTCTTTCTTTCTTTCTTTCTTCCTTCCTTCCTTCCTTCCTTCCTTCCTTCCTTCTCTAAGAAAGGACAGCCCTGGCTATCCTAGAATTCACTTTGTAGACCAGGCTGGCCTCAAACTTACAGAGATCTGCCTGCCTCTGCCTCCTGAGTGCTGGGACTAAAGATGTACGCCACCACACCAGGCTAGTTCGGTTTCTATTGCTGTGATAAACACTACGATCAAAGCAATTTGGGGTGAAGGAGTCTATTTGGATGTCTGGATCACATGGTTTATTTACATGTCTGGATCACAGGCCGTGAAGGAACACGGCTGTCTGGCTTGCTCTCATGGCTGGCTCAACATATTTTCTAAACAGTTTAGGGTCACCTGCTTAAGGGTGTCACCACCCACAGTGCACTGGCTCCTCCCACAATGATTATCAATCAAGAAAATGTCCAACAGGCTGACCTAATGGAGGCATTTTCTCAATCTCTGTCCCTCGTCCCAGATGACTCCAGCTTGTGCTAAGTAGACAAGCAACCTAACCGGGACACAGACCTTGTCTCGGGTCAGCTACGGATCCTCCCCATGACGGATTCCACCTGATAAACTCAGTGTAGCTGCCTCACTGCTAATGTGACTGTATGGTTGACGTGGCTCATGGTTGCGGTCCAGCCCTGCCATGTGTTACCAGCCAGGAAAGATCAAAACTCAAAATGCAAGTTCAGTTTCTACTGGAGGTGTGGATCGTGTCACCCTCTCTCCAAGGCGCAGAAGCGCGAGTGAATCGTTACTGTTGGCAAACCTGAAATGATTCCTGTTACTTGTTACCAAGAGTTAAGCATGTGGCCGAAAAAAGTTAATAACTCCTCAAACAAAGAGTAGCTTCAGCTATCAAGGTCTGTTTGTTTGCCAAGATAATGTGGTAGAAGATTGTTCTTGGAGGTAGTAAAGGGTGCCTGTCTTTGTGTCTTGCTAACTCTAGGGCATAGGCATTGACTCCCCTCATGGCAACAAGGTGACTGTGGCTGCTCCAAGACTCTGGTTCTCACAAGTCCGTGCTCAAAACCCAGGAAGGGCAGCTGAGCATGGGGAAGCCCTCTCTCACTGGAAGAGCTGGGAAGGCCACATTCCCTTAGGTCTTGGTTCAGATCTGAGTAACACGTAGTGCAACCTCATCGATTTAGACAGCTCTGTGTGTTTGCTCATGTGGAGGTCAAGTATGACTATGGCTGGCTTTCACCGCACTCTCTGCTAATTAGTGTCCCTGGGTAGGGCGCCTGGCCTGAGGAACTGTGCCGATTTCTTTGGCTTAGATTGTGGACATACTTCCTGGCAGCAGTGCAGATAGGTGTGGCAGAAGGAGGGGCACTCCCTTTTGCTCTCCTGTCCTTCCCCTGGTCCCCAGGTGGATGCACCCTGCTGCTGGCTCCTTTGCTGACATCGGAACCGTGTGTCCAGGCTCCTGCCATGGACTAAAGACAGAACGGGAACAGCTGGAAGCTGGGTCTGCAGACACGGACGGACGGACTCGTTAGAACGGCAGTGCTCTGGAGAGGTGGGAATGTCGCAGGGCCAGCGGCTAGCTCTCACCCTCTGGAACTGCCATTCCTTGCCCACCTGGGTCAGAACTAACATCTTCTGACTAACAGGTTTTGGAATTTGTTAATTTAGCAGATAGCTGGCTTCTACCAACACCAAAGCGATGGCTGCTCTTGGATAGCTTCTCGGGTCTATAGAAAAGCTTCCCTATCTCGATGGACCCACCTCTCTGATGGACCCACCTCTCTGATGGACCCACCTCTCTGATGGACCCACCTCTCTGATGGACCCACCAATGTTATTTTAAACTTGCCTTGGTTTATGATTTTCTTTTCTCTGTAAAACTGCAAAAAGTTCATGAAACTGCTTCTCTGTTGGAACATGGAATTTGGGGTAACCTAAATCTGTGTTTCTAGGCTGTGGTCTCTCAAAATGGCTCCTGATTAACAGTCTCTTTTCCCTTTAAGATTAGAGCCAGTCAGGCAGTGGTAGTGGACACCTTCAATCCCAGCACTTCAATCCCAGGAGGCAAATGCAGGCAGATCTTTGTGAGTTTGAGGCCAGGCTTATCTATAGAGTGAGTTTCAGGACAGCCAGGGCTACATGGAGAAACTGTTTGAAAAACAAAACAAAAAACTAGCAAGTACTTTAGCTGGGAAGTGGTGGTGCACACCTTTATTCTCAGCATTGGGGAGGCACAGGCAGATGGATCTCTGTGAGTCTGAGCCCATCTTGGTCTACAAAGAGAGTTCCAGGACAGCTAGGGCTGTTACACAGAGAAACACTGTCTTGAAAAGCAAAACAAAGAAAAAAAAAACAAATAAAATAAAATAAAATAAAAAAAAGTAAATTAGATGATAGCTGCAGTTTTTGTGTCAACAAGACCAGCAGCCTCCAGGGACCTCCATGGGCCTCCAGGGGCCTCCAGGGGCCTCCAGGGACCTCCATGGGCCTCCATGGGCCTCCAGGGACCTCCATGGGCCTCCAGGGACCTCCAGGGGCCTCCATGGGCCTCCAGGGGTCTCCAGGGGCCTCCATGGGTCTCCATGGGCCTCCATGGGCCTCCAGGGACCTCCATGGGCCTCCAGGGGCCTCCATGGACCTCCAGGGGCCTCCATGGGTCTCCAGGGACCTCCAGGGCTTTGCTGACATGTTTGTTGTCGACTGAGGCACATAGCCTTGTGGACCAAGCAGCTACTGGGTAATTGGTTTTTCCAGTGAGAGACAGGCCTCGAGGACCAAGCAACTTTCAAGTTTCAGCTTTAAGATGTGATCAAGCTGTTGTAGCTATTTTAATGTAAGATGGCCTAATAATTTCGCATACATAATATCTATAGATCTACATACTAATCTCATGGACTCTGTTCCTTTAGAGAACCCAGACTAACAGAGGCATTTTCCTCAATCACTTTCTGTCTTACTGGAGGGAAGACTGTCCCGCTGTACCTCACCAGAGCTGACTGGAGCTAACTGGATTGACCAGTGAATTCCAGGGATGCTCCCCAGAGCTGGGCTTATAGGTGCATGCAGTTGCTCCTGTCTTTTAGTTTGTAAATTTTATTTTATGTGTATGCTTTTTTGCCTGCATGCTTATCTGTGCTCTACAGAGGCCAGAAGAGGAATTACAGATGGTTGTCAGCTGCTGCATGGGTGCTGGGAATTGAACACGGGTCCTCTGGAAGAGCAGCAACACTCTTAACCACTGACCATCGCTCCAGCCTGTAGACTCTTGGTTTTGTTTGTTTTGTTGTTAAAGGGGTTCTAGAAGTTAATTCAGGTGTTCATGTTTGCTCGGCACGCACTTCACTGACCACCTCCCTAGCTCTCCTCCCACCAAACTACTTTCATTTTCCCCTCCCTCCCTTCCTCCCTCCCTCCCTCCCTCCTTCCCTCCCTCCGTTTCCTTCTTCCATTTCACACACACACACACGCACACACACACGCACGCACACACACATGCACGCACACACGCACGCGCACACACACACGCACACACACACGCACGCACG
>PVIU01022114.1:0-30214 GCA_004026605.1 Ondatra zibethicus | reverse complement strand
CCTCCTCCTCCTCCTCCCCCTCCTCCTCACTCCCTCACTCACCTCTGTGTCCTCACAGGCACTAGAAATGCCCTATGGAGCTGGACAGGCACTGTGAGATGCCAGCGCAACTGGAGTAGGTGTCAGGGGCTACACTGAGCACTTTCATTTCATAGATGGGGACGGGTTATGGTTTGAACCCTTAAACGCCCTCTGACTGGTTCCGTGCTCAGGCCCAGGCTGACCTGAATGGGAAAAGTCACCTTGACACAGGTTTGCACGTCTGAGGGTCCAGAGTAATCTGGAATTCCTGGCACGCTATAGGGAATCAGCACAGGCTGCAGAAGCCTGTGGGAAGGTGCTCTGGAGGACAGGGAAGGGTGTGTGACAGGATAATGATCCTTGGTGAGGTTCATAAATTCCTCCAGTATGACCCTCACTCCCGTCATCAGTCCAGGGAGGAGAAGGCAGAGAAAAACTGCACCATCAGAGGCCCCTCAGGATGCAGCCAGCTCTCAGAGAGACTCACGAGTCCTTTGGCTGGGCTGTGAAATGTGTCATGAGTGCCCATAGGGCTAGCACTGGTGAGCTCTAGGTCCTCCCAAGAAACTTCACCCCCACAGTCTGCTCTCCATCTGCAGGCCCTGAGACCGGTGCAGGCCAGTCCTACCAATGCATCTTCCCCTCCATGCCTTTGCCTGTAGCTCCCAGCTATTTCAGCTTCCTCTGTTCCCAGCTGAGCACACACATGAATTTGCCCCTTCTGTGTGTCTTTAGCTTCCTGAGTTGGATGGCTACCTCTCCCAGGACAAAGAGCAGGTTGGGGTGCTGGTGGCCTCCTGAGTGGACCCCACCTGTACCATTGCAGAAGTCATCACTTTAAAGACAATCTAAAGGGACCTCTTAATACTGTTCAGTTTCTGTGCCGGTGAGGATCCTGGGGGTTGCTGATTCCCAGCTTCTAGCTTGTAATACTTGGACAGTATCTTCTCTAGATGCATTAAAAACACAGAAGAGGCCAGGGGAGGTGGGAGGCTCCATTATCCCAGCACTTGGGAGATGGAGGCAGGAGGGTCACCAGTTTAAGACCAATCCGAGCTATGTAGGCAAGGCCTTGTTCCAGAAGTAAAACAACTGGGGAAAGGGTTTTTTCTCCCTAACCCTACCAAGTTCATTTCTCTCTAACTTTGGTGACTAGAAATGCCTGTGTTAGAGGAGATATTGGACACTTCTGATTGGACTCCCATCTCCATCTCTGTCCTTTCTAGGATGGGTCCATATTGCTTTATAGCCACCCAGTGAAACTGAGATGGTTTAAGGCATGTGTGTGGCCTGAGGACACATCCTCCTTTCTCCTCTGTGGTAGAGTACATGTGGCCACACAGGTCTCCACCTCCCATATATATTCACCTGTTGTCTATGGCTGAACCTCCCCATAGCTTCCTTTCTCCTTTCTCTCCTCCCCACCCCCGCCTGTCTTCGTGAACGCCCACAGCATGAACTGGTTTCCTCTGGTGTCCTTTGTAAAATCATATTGATATGATGATCTGCCTGCCTAGGGGGTCGGCTCAGTAAAAGGGACCTGAGTTCAATCCTAAGAATCCATATAGAAAAAAAAACTGAGTGTAGCTGGGCATGGTGGTGCACACCTTTAAACCCAGCGTTCAGGGCAGAGGTCTTTGCGAACTGGAGGCCAGACTAGACTACATAGTGAGTTCAGGCCAGCCAGGGCTAACTAGTGAAACTCTGTCTCAAAAAAAAAAGAGTGAGTGAAACAAAAGCCCAGTAAGCATAGTGGCACGTGCTTACAATCCCAGGGAGGTAGGAATGGGAGGGGCCCAGGTTGCTGGCCAGCCAACCTAGCCTACTTGGTGACCTCCAGGCCAGTGAGAGACCCTATCTCAAAAAAAACAAGGCAAACAGCATCTAAAGAACATGTGAGGTTCTGCACTGGTGTCCACACACACCACACAGCATATGCACATGTGTGCCTGTGTGTGTGTGCGCACAAACACACACACACACACACACACATATCTGTAGCTATATAACAGCCCAACTCAAAAGCACTCATTAGCAGAGAAAGGGCTTTGTAATATGCATCAAATATTATCAAGAAAAGGTAGGAAATTGAATGAGATAATTAAAATCCAATGATTACCCCGTTAAGGAGAAAAAATAAAAACAAAGTACTCCTTAGGCACAGGGAGCAAATTTATACTAAAGCCAATTTCATGGAAGCAGCGTGTGTTTGGTTGAACTTTGGTTCACCATGTCAGCCTTCACTGTGGTGTCAGACACTTCTGAACCCCGTGAGGAAAACCAAGCAGAAAAAGCTTAGAGGGAAAGTAGACTCACAGACCCAAGGTGTCACTTGTCCCTGACCAGCTCCCAGGAGCAGCCCCTGTAGCCCACTGCAACCATGTGTCCTCCTGCAGGACCCTGCAGCCCCCAGGAGTCCCTATAGCCCCCTGCAGCCCCATCTCCCCAGCATCATCTTCTACTCACCATCTGCTTTATTTTCCCACAGAGGAGATTTTGAAGAGCCACATCGCGCATTGGTGGTCACCAGATGGCACGAGGCTCGCCTATGCTACCATCAATGACTCTCGGGTTCCCGTTATGGAGCTGCCGACATACACAGGCTCTGTCTACCCCACTGTGAAGCCCTACCACTATCCTAAGGTAGGCAAAGAGCGGGTTCAGTTGACCGGAGTCATTCATGAGCTCCTTCAGCCACTGGTTCCATGTGTAGAGGTCCTATAATCCAACGTCTTTGCCGGCTGCACAGAAAACACTCATGTCGCATAAAAGTCCCGTCTTTGTTGAGTTTGTTGTCAGGTTTACTTTATTTTAAATAACTGAATGACTATTGATTATTTGTCTAAGGTCCTTATAAGCAAAATAAATACAGCACCCCCATTCAGTGACTCCAGGTGACTAAAAGTCTGCACTTCTGGCTCCCTATGGGTTGCAACTTCTGTCTGGTAGGTTAGAAGGACTTCTCTCTGTTCTGGCTTTTCCTGGGCCATGAAGAGGCTAAACTATCCATAGACACTGCTGGTCTGAGAACTTATGTTCCCCAGTATCCATATGTTGACACCCCAAGGTGGTGGGGCTCTTGAGAGGTGATCCAGGCTATGGGTAAGGAGTCCTGTGATTGAGGTTAGGGTCCTACGAAGGAGCCAAAGAACGCTCTCTTCCATTCCAGCATGTGAGGAGTCATGGAACAGGCTTCATCTATAAGGCCCAGGTCCTCACCACATAGGAAATCAACAAGCACCTTAATCTTGGCCTCTCAGTCCCAAAGCTGTAGACTTATGTCCCTGTTGTTTTTAAGCCACCAAATCTTTGATATTTTGTTATATTGTCCCCATGACCACAGTACTGTCCTCACAGCCGAGTCCTATGACCACAGTACTGTCCTCATAGCCGTGTCCTATGACCACAGTACTGTCCTCACAGCCGTGTCCCATGACCACAGTACTGTCCTCACAGCCGAGTCCTATGACCACAGTACTGTCCTCACAGCCGTGTCCCATGACCACAGTACTGTCATCACAGCCATGTCCCCATGACTTCAGTACTGTCCTCACAGCTGTGTCCCGTGACCACAGTACTGTCCTCACAGAGGCTGGATGTCTGAAGTTGGGATGTTGTTGATCCCGTTCCTGGTGATGACTCTTCCGTACTGGCAGACTAATGTCTTCTCTTGAGTACCATTTATAGAATAGAGTCTCAAATGTTTCCTACTGTCCCGGAACTCTGTGTAGCTGAGGATGACCTTGAACTTTTGATCCTCCTCCTCCCAAGTGCTAGGATTGCAGGCATCAGCATTCCCAGTTCACATGTGCTGGAGATTGAACACAGTGCTCTGTGTGTACTAGGCAACCACTCTCCCAGCTGAGCCACATTGCATTATTTCTTCACAAGGCAGATGACGAGAGCTCTGGTATCTTAATGACACGAATGCCATCACAGGGGCCCACCCACATGACCTCATCTAACCCTAATCACTACCATAAGAGCATGCTTTCAAACACCACTCACCCAGGGCAAGAGCTTCAGCATAGGAATTTGGGGTGATTCATTCAGACCATCTGGTGGTACACACTCCCACCAGTAGCCTTTGGGGAATGTGGTCAGTGCCTGTTGGGGTCCCACAGTGGAGGAGCATGAGTCACTGATGACACAGCCTTGTCTCCTTTCCTCTCCTGGGACATCATAGCATGGATTTGCATTGACTGGGTGTCTCTGCTCTTTTTCCCACAAGTCTTCATTGTAATACAAAGTGAAGGGCTAGCTGGACTCAGTTAAATATAGTGTTTGAGACTAAGTCCAAGTCTCCCTAGCTCCTCTATATCCCCTAATATACACATACATACATGCACACATGCACACACCAGCCATACACATACACACCAATCAAACACACATGTATACACGTGTATACACATACATATATCTTTACAGTTGTCCTTATAAGTGACAGCCTAAAATCTAGTAAGTTCCTTGATTTGGCAGTGCACTATGGGACATGTCTGACCAACCAAGAATTAGAAGGTACAGTCTTGCTGAGGATTTGGGGTCCATGTTTTAATAGAAATTCCACAGACTGACCCACGGAGTCCTGGGATGTGCCCTGTTCTTTCCCACTCCCAGTCAGAGTATCCAGCTGCCAACTTGTCCCCTGCTGTGGGACAGAGTCCTTATAACCTAAATGTATCAGAGGTTGAAGAGATCAGGTCCGAGCAGCCTTGCTGAACCATGCCTCTCCCCGCCCTTCTCAGTTCAGAATTTGGTCTCCAGAGAGAGAAGATAGCTGAAACTGATCAGGACTGTGGTTCCTTATTGAGAAAGAGGCTCCGGGGAGCTGTGACCCTCATAGATTAGTGTTCCTTACCATCTGTGCATGCTCCTCTCTCCTGTTCATGACCCCGCATGTCTCCCTGCCCTCCTGAGCGGTTTTCTTCCCTCTCATGGCTAGCCAAGTACCCCCAACACTGGTAGACAGAATGAACTGGATAGAATGGGTGGATGACAAGACTCCTGGAAAGGCAGAGCTGACCCAGATCTCTTTGCCTTTTAAACGTTCTGTATATTAGGAATGGAGAGAGCTCAGTTGGTAAAATACTTGCCATGTAAGCATGAGGCCTAGAGTTAGATCCCCATATAAAAATCTGGGTGCGATGGGATATAATTGTAACCCTAGCACTGAAGAGGCAAAGACAAAATCCCTGAGGCTTACTGATAAGCCAGCTTTGGTGGGCTCCAGACCAGTGACAGATGCTGTCATCAGACAAGACAGTGGATGGCATCTAAGGATACACGACACCCAGTCTTGTCTTCTGGCCTCCAAACACACGCGCACACACACTAATCTGTCTTCAATGTAAGTGATGTTCTTCAGTATCAAGCTCCACAGTGCCCAGATATGAGTCTATCAGACAAGATGTTGCAAAGCCAAGGGGGGTTCCGGGCATTATGGCCCTCACACTGCACCCTCACAGCTCTGTCCCCTCACTTTGCAGGCTGGCAATGAAAACCCCAGCATCTCCCTCCACGTCATCGGCTTGAGTGGACCCACCCACGACCTGGAGATGATACCACCTGATGACCCTCGCATGAGGTTGGTTTCTTGCACCTTTGGGTTAGGAACAGATGCAAAGGGAAGCCATTAATGCAGCTTCTCCAAAATGGGCTCTCTTGTAGCACTGACTAGCCTCCAAGTGCCTGGTTCTCCCAGGCTTCCTTGCTGATGTGTGGTTAGTTTTTTCTGGGAAAAATTAAATGGAAAACACCGACCAGCATATACTTTTATTCCTGACCTTATATCAAGCCAGACAACCTTTCCCATGGGAGGGAATGTCCTCTGGAAAAGCATGCCCCTGTCACAACAGGGTCATTCACACAGCAGACAGATGACAACCTCTGGATGACCTGATGCAAGAAAATCCTAGAACCCGATTTCCGTGAGTAGCATCCCATTTTCAGGATTTTAGAGGACCTCTAGCTAAGCATCTCCTATAACTGCCTGATGAGTTTTGCTCTAAAAAAGCACGTGGCAGGCATATGCTTCAAAGGGCATGTGGAAAATCATGTTGGCCAATCACTGCAAACATCTACTCTGTACAGACTTTCTAGTTAAATCAGAAAAATGGGATCCATCGAAGTGACATTATTTGAATATCAGCTTTGCTTAAAGTCAAGCCATCTGGGGACTGAACCATCTAGAGTCTGGTTCCATAGTCACCATACCTCTCTGGTGAGAACAGTCAGAGGACCTACACATCTAGGACTCTGAATGTCTATAAACAGAGCTGTTTGCACTGGGAGCACCCAGTTTGGAGACTCAGCGGGTGCCCAGGCTACATGACAAATTTTGGCTCTTCATGTTTTTTTCACTTACAAATCTCCACATTATTAGAAGTTTCTGGCGGCTTCTGGAAGGGCAAGTGCTTAGCCCAGTTCCTCTCGCTCCCCTGAGGAGGGTTCTCCACCACACACTCATCCTCCGTCCTCCTCTCCCTGACACAACATCCCTAGTTCCCCTAATGTGCATCAGTAGACGAGGACAGAAGGGAAGATGGTGGAACCCAGTAGAATTGTGCAGGGGCCTTGGGCACTTGGAGAAGGGATGAAGATAATGCCCTTCAGAGAGGGCTTGGCTTGTCCAACCCACTCCCCACCTGCAGAATTCCACTGAAGGTCTTCAACACCTTTCTTTGGTGGAACCTGATATCATGCTGCCCCTGGGAGGAAATGGAGAAAGGCCAGGCTTGGAAATCCGGTGATCTGTAAAGGGCTAGCCTCTTCCTTTTTTTTTCCTGCCCTGAACTGGTCTTATCCTTTGCCAGACAGGATTAGGTACCCTACTGAGTCTTCATAAACCTGAGCTTCCTAGGGTAGGACTCTGGCGGCCCATCACGGGGCAGTCCCCACTCCATGTGCAATGGTGGAGGAAGATCAGTCAGTTTGGCTGATGCTATTTTTACTGAGATAAAGCAGCTCAGGTTATTGTCTCTACATCTCTCCTGAAGATCCCTCTATGTCATCATTTCCCTCTCAGCCAATCCCTGCCAAGCCTCCAGGGGCCTGGTCCAGCCAACATGCTGAATTAATATGGAAAGTCACCTGGAAAATTTCAGCCATCTGTTTGAGTTAATTGGGAGTCTCGTTTAGTCAATTTGGTGATGCTGTTTCCACAGACTTGATTAGCTTCAAGGACAATGAAAAATTAGCTGCAGTCAGTTTGAAGTTTGAAGGCTGGCTGCTTTCAGGTCTTCTGCTTGCTCTAATTTCTTAAGCTAAATGCAATAACATGCTTCATGAGCAACACAAATTTGTAACACGCAGATGCCACTCCACCTACTGATTCTCTGTCACACCTCCTTGAGGTTTTCTTTTTTTATTTTATTTGTTTTTCTTTCATGTGTGTGAGTGGTTTTGCCTGCATAGACGTATGTGCACCACATGCATGCAGTGTCTGCAGAAGCCAGAAGAGGGAATCAGATCCCCTGGGATTAGAGTTACAGATGGTTGTAAGCCACCATGTGGGTTCTAGAAACCAAACTGAGGTCATCTCTGAGACCAGCAAGCACTCTTAGCCTCTGAACCGTCTCCTAGCCTCACTAGACGTTTCCCTAAGATGCACACAGATGTATCAGAATGTAGTCTCAATGTGAGCACGCAGCTGGTATTTGCCTGTCATTCAACCTGGCACTAAGAATTTGATAGTGGGTGAGCATGGAGTCTACAGTGTAGAGGGTGAAGCACACATAAGGCAAAGCCATATAGACATGTAAACAACCATGGACCTGAGAAGAATCATAAAGGTGTATGGAAGAAGAGGCCATTTGTCTGCCGGTGACCATGTCACCGACTAGACCAGAATTTCTCAGCATTGACACAAACAAAATCATGGGCCTGGTTAGTCTTGTTGTGGAGCTGCCCTGATCCCTCTTTTCCCACCCCTATCCACGGATGGAAGAGGTCTCCTGGCATCAACGAAGCTCCAACCAGAGAAGCCCTGATATGAAATGAGGTTCCCTACCAACTGACTGGATTCAATCCCATGGCCTCAGGCATTTCCAGCCTCTCTCGCTTGGTCTCTCCTCTGTAAAATAGAGGAAGGTACCTATCGTAGAATGTGTGCAGTCTCCTGGGTAGCTGGTAAAATTCTAGGTGATTCAGGGGGCATAGCCCTGACCCATGCAGTTTCCTGGCTAGTAGTATTCCCTGCAGGCCACATCTCTCTTCTCAAATGTCCCCTGCTTGTCAAAGAAGTTCATGTTCAGATAGCTAACTGGCTGCCTAGCATCACCACTGGGCATTGTCAATTATGTGGTCAAATTATCATTCCCAGGTGAGACAGGGGACTTGAGTTGAAGATTTAACTCCAGAGTTAACAAAGGATGCAAGAAAGTGTTCAAATGGGTTCAGGTGGCATTTGAGAAGCTGGATACCTAGAGACAATTCGACAGACGTGGCATTGAACTTGCTGGAGTCCTGCTGGTCCAGCAGGCAGAGTCCAGAAGATTCCTCTACACCAACAGGGATGAAAGTTACCAGTCAGTCAAAAGCAGTCAACACAGGAAGGGATGCTCCTTATAATTTTGCATGATCTCATTGGCCTCTGTAGGAGAGCTGGATGAAGTCAGCAACCATTTCTAATAGGCATCTGAAACTGGACAGTCTTTAGTAAGCTGGGATGCCTGATCCCTTTCCTGCCCTCAAGCCCTGCAGTTTTCCTACCCCAGTCCAGACTACTCCATCTTCTCCTTGACGGGCTGGCTGACTGTCCTTGACTGCCCCAGGGATCTGCTCTTCCCTATATATCCTTTCCTCTGCCTAACAGTATCGCCCCCATGGCTTGTCACTCTCCTGCTTCCCTACTCACTGTATCTCCAAACAGTAGCTAGAGTGACATTTAAGCCACAGTGGGTCATGAGGCCCCTGCTCAAAGCATCTGCAGCTTCCCTCCTCTCAGAGGAAAACAACAGCTTCTCTAACAGCCTAAGCAGTCAGTCACTCAAACCTGCTACTTGATGGGTCACTCTAGCCCCCCTGTCATCTATCACTAGAATCTTCTATGCCCTGAAAGCCCTTTGGAGAGCTCAGGTTGCCTACCTGCTGTCTCCTTCAGAACCAAGGCATCCTGAGGGCCAGCTTTTCTTTATTGACTTGTTCCCGTCTCTGCCCCGCCTGCAATGTGGAGTGGTTGAGGTAGAGATAGACACACACACACACACACACACACACACACACACACACACACTTGTAAGTCTACTACCATTCTGCAACAAGGAGTGGTGCATTATTTCAGTTCAGAACAAATTTGCTCAATGAGTAAGTTAATTTAAATATTAGAACCAAAGTTTCTATTTTCATAGGATTTTGAGGTCGATTTCATTTGTGCTGGTTATTTTCTGAGGGTGGAGGCTAATGTTTTAGCATTAGACATTGGTGACAGCCTCCATTAAGGAAAAGGGAAATAAGGGGGCTGGAGAGGTGGCTAGTGATTAAGAGTGCTTGCTGCTCTTGCAGAAGATCACGAGTTTGGTTCCAAGCACACCTGTTGGGCAGCTCACAACTACCTGTGACTCCAGTTTCAGGGGACTCTGTCACCCTCTTCTGGCTCCCATAGGCACCCCCATACATGTGGCATATACATACAGAGATGTAATAATTAAAAGTAAAAAGTAATACTTCAAAATTATAAAATGAGGTCGGGCGATGGTGGTGCCTTTAATCCCAGCACTCAGGAGGCAGAGGCAGGTGGATCTCTATGAGTTTGAGGCCAGCCTGGTCGACAAAAGCTAGTTCCAGGACAAGAACCAAAAGCTATGGAGAAACCCTGTCTCGAAAATCAAAAAAAAGAAAGAAAAAGAAAAGAAAAAAATTATAAAATGAAATAAGACGCTCTGTGCAGGGTATGAGGGAGACTTAAAGTGTCATGCGGGTGGGGGTGGGGAGATGGGCCCTGTGGGTAAGGATGCTTGCAGTGAAGCCTGAAGGCCCAAGTTTCATCCAGAACTGACTCACAAAGGCTGTCTTCTGACCTCACCATGTTCACTGTGGTGCTATAAACATATATAATTTTAAGAAACTTTAATGCCCTTGAAAATGTCTAAAGAAGTAACCAGGAATCCTGGAGATGCAGGCATATAGTCAGCAGGCAGGCACAGGGCAGAGAAAGACACCAGACACCTTGTCAGTTTCCCCAATACATGGCTGTTCTTTGCCTCCACCCAGCTTGGCTTCTCTGGGATGCTGTGTTACGCTGGCCGTGTGAATCCTCCCATGTGGCTCCCATGCCCTCATTTGTCTATGTAGCATGTGCTGTGTTAGGCCCTTGGGCAACAGAGAGTCTCCCTGAAAATGCAGTCTCTGAAGCTGTGACAGCACCCTGCTGCGGACCCTGAAGGGCCAGGGCAGGAGCCACACGTGGGAGTGAGAGAGGACCCCGTGGAAGTGTTGGGAGCACCTCTCTGACATTTCAGGAACCTGCCAATAGCAGGGGTATCTTGGGAAATCCGTGTCAAGATCAAGAATGGCCCTGTGGCACACATAATTCATGCAAGCACACCATTCCCATAAAATTAAATAAATATATCTTTTTGAAATTGTAATTTTTTTTAAAAAATGGATATACATGTGGATCTGGATATAGATAGAAATAAGGCTATTTATAGGGACGGGTGTGTCACAGATCAAGTGTAGGTACAGAGCAGTACAGAGATGGTGCACGTATATGAGTGTGTATCCAGCATACAGCCTGTACTGTACTTCCAGACTGTACACAAGGACTTGGTGTGCCACTGTTTCCTGGTCAGCTGACACTGCCAAGCCTTCTCTACCGCCAGCTCCTCCTCCAGGCACAGTATCTCTGATCCAGCCTGTGCCAGCACCCCTGTGAAGCTCAGCCTTCCTCCTTTCCAGTTTAGGCACAGCGCCACACTGTGGTGGGTCCTGGCTGCTCAACGTGGGAAGCTCTTGCTGGTGGTAGGAATGGCACAGTCGGTCCAGGCTGGGGAGTGAGAAACCTTTGTGCTATAGAATCACTGCAAATGTTTTTCCAGAGTTCCTACCAACAACTGAATTAGCATCTTCACTATTTAAAATGCCTAGCCCATAGGAATTGAAAATCGGAGTCCCAGAAGTCTCCTTAGCCGCATTTCCAGGGGAGAAATGGGACAGTCTAGTGTTCATTGCTCTGTCTCAGGTGTCACGGGCACCCAGGGTGTTCTGAGGATGCTGTTGAGAGACAGTCATGAACGATGACCTCTTTGGCAGGCCTGTGAATAGAGCAGATGTCAACAAAGAGCGGCATTGACGTCTGAGTGTTGGCGGCACTCGGGACAAGGGTTTTCCATGCTGTGTCAGAAGGCTGGTAAATCGGCCGATGGTGAACACAAAGGGCTGAAGTGACAGCTAGTCTCCTCCCCTGAGCCACAGCTAGCAAACCAGTACACTGGTTTGAGGGTATCTGCCAGAGAACAGGACTTGACAGAAAACGGCCTGCAGTCTGTGTTTAGACGTGTCCACATGCACTGAGGCGTGGCAGAATGGATGAACGCCTGCTGTCTGCCAACAACAGGTCAGTGTTTGGCATCCATCCTCCTCCCACCATCCCGTCTCAAGGATCCTGATGCTTGTAGGGCACCCAAACTTTCCTCACTTTCCTTACATTTCCCCCCGTGACTTACAGAGACTGAAATTGAGGTCCAAAGAGGGCAGGTGACTGCTAAAGACTCCCTAATCCTTTTCAGAGCCAGGACCGGGTCTCTAAAGCCAGTGTCCATTGCCACCTGAGCTCCAACTGGCCTCTCAGGTCTCTCTGGAAGCAGAGCTCCTGCCCCCCACAGTCCCCTCAGAGTCTCAAGGTCAGGAGACATATTCAAAGTGCTTCCCTGGGCTCTGAGGAGGTCTGAAGATGCTGAGTCACTAGGTGGGCAGCCCTGCTTGGGCTGTGGTAAGCAGGACTTTAGGCCCTGTGTTGAACAGAAGGTCTTGACAGAGTTTGACACAGCTTTAGCAGAGGTAGTGATCAAGCACCATGAGCACTGAATCAGTCAGCAGGCACCGTGAGTCAGCCACAGGGGATCACTAATTTAAGATCAAACATGAAAGGTATGTGTGGTAGTTTGAAAGAAAATGGCCCCCATAGGAAGTGATACTATTAGGAGGTGTGACCTTGTTAAAGTAGGTGTGGCCTTGTTGGAACAAGTGTGTCACTGTAAGGGTGGTTTTTGAGGTCTCCTATGCTCAGGCTACACCAAGTATGACAGTTCACTTCCTGTTGCCTGTGGATTAAGATGTAGAACTCTCAGCTCCTTCGCCAGCACCATGTCTGCCTGCATGCTGCCATAAACCTCTGAAACTGTAAGCCACCCCCCAATTAAATGTTTTCCGTTATAAGACTTGCCTTGGTCACAGTGTCTCTTCACAGCAATAGAAACCCTAACTAAGACAGTATGCATTCAGTGGACACCAGCAGATCCGAGTGAGCAACTTCCCAGTGACTCAGGTAGATATGGACAGGGTGGCATCAGGATGAAGCTGAGCAGATGATTGGGGTCAAGGCCATAGTAGAGGAATTTGCAAAAGGAGACAAAAGCCAGATACCAGACCACCCCAGCCATCCTCAGAGGGGGAAGATGTGAAGAGGCACACAGTGGTCCTGACACCAAGCAGGCGTCTACAGGCTGTTCACAGCCCAGCATGACTAAGAGAGTGCAGATGTTTCCTTGGCAACAAGATGGTGTCAAGAAGCTGGTGTCGGGCTGAGCATCAGCGACGCCCTCTCTGGGAGCTGCAGTGATCACTTGCTCTGCCTCAGAGTCTGCTCTCTATGTTCTTCATCTGTGAAAGGAGGAACCAGAGTCCCTGAGGCTCTGAGTCCACAGGGCCCAGAGATTCGCTGGATGTGCTAAAGACTCTAACCTCACCCTTAAGCACTAGTGTGTTATTTGGCGAGGCATTTGTTGAAAGGGACAGCTGTGAACAGACATTTTTGTCCCTTTGCACATCAGTCTGTGTTCCAGAAGAGAAAAACAGCCCCCAAGTGTGCTTAACTCACAGAATTGCAAGGCTCTGTTCTTACAAATAAGTAAGGTGGACCGGGACACCCCAAAAAGCTGTAGTGCCTATGGCTCACAACAATAGGGGCTCTGTTGTCTGAGAAAAGGGTCAGGGATTATTCTATCTAGATCACAAAGGCAGAGAGAGTCAAATGGAGCAAGCCACCCATAGACTGGGACCTTGGGTTGATGGAGGATTATGAGGAGAGAGCCACAGAAATAAATATTACCCTCTTTCTCCCTTCCCTTTAACTTCTTGACAGTGCCCCATAAGGCAATCAGAGCCCCTGATGCTATCTGTTTTCATTACGTTAGCATTTAATTGGAGGTTTGTTTACAGTTTTGGAGTCAGTCCAGGATCATTGTGGTGGGAAATGTGGCAGCACACAGGCAGGCATGGCTCTGGAGCAGTAGCTAAGAGCTCACTTCTGATGCAACAGTTACAAGGAGAGAGAGAACAAGACTGTTCCTGGCATGGGTTTTTGAAATCTCAAAGTCCACCCCCAGTGACACTCCTCTTCCAATAAGGCCACACCTCCTAATCCTTCCTAAATAGTCCACCAACTAGAACCAAACCTTCAAATATATGAGCATATGAGGAAGCATTCTCATTCAAACCATCACACCATCCATACTGGTGAGCACCCACAGGATCACAGAGCAGAATGGAGGAAGCAAAGGATGCCTACAGGGACACATAGGAAACACCCAGGATGCCCTCCTATGGCACCAGTAATTTGTCCAGGAAATGCCTAAAACATTTTGATGGGCGGTGGACAGGTTTATATATGGAGCCTGTATAGATAGATATGTGATGGATGGATAGATAGATAGATGGGTAGTAGATAGACTGGTAGATTGGAAGGGTATGTGAATGCATGGATTAGATTGCACTGATGGACAGTAAAGGATAGATGGAAGGAATGGATTGGATTAGATGAGTTAATAAATGGATTGGATGACTGAATAGATGGATTGGATTGGAAGGACTGGATAGATGTGTGAATAGATGGATGGATGGATGGATGGATGGATGGATGGATGGATGGATGGATGGATGATGGATGGATGGATGACAGGATGGATAACAGGATGGATATATTGATACATAGGTCAAAGATGGATTGGAGTGAGGATAGATGGATAGGTTAATTGGGCAAGTATATTGGAGGAGTTAGCAAATGAATGGATGGTTGAATAGATGGGTGGATGGGATGGATAGACAGAAAGTAGATGAAATGAATGAATAATGGATGATGGACAGACAAGAGTATGATAAGTGGATGGATGGGTGGGTGGACAGACAGGCAGTGTGATAAACAGATAGACTTTGACTGCATTAAACTAGAATGCAGAGAGGGCCTGCATGTATCATGATAGTTGCCCGATGACTCTGAGGAGGACCCAGACAGGACTGTGAACTTCACTGCAGGCAGCACTGCGCTCAGCATTATGGCAGCTTGCTCAAGGTTGCCCTCCACTGAAGCACACCATTTTCCAAACAGATTTCCCCTCTCACGGTGTGTTCTGTTCCGGCTTGATCCATGAAATAAACATTGCTTTAAGATGCCAGAGTTAATTACAAGCTTTTTTGCATCACGGGACTTTGTTCCCTTTGCCCTTTATTGCCACAGGCTGTCAAAACCTGTATCAGAATCAGAAATGCCAAAAGTGGCATGGTACATTAATACCTGTGAGAGAAACAATATCCATTCATATTTTATGGCAGACAAGTGGGCTAATCAAACATTCGTCCACTGCTCACCAGCAAGCACCTCTGTGCTCTGGTCTGAAGGCACCTCCTTAGCCAAGCTGCAAGTGCCCTTCCCATGTGCTCCCAGGTAGAGCCTACCTCCTCCACAGTATCAGTCCCTGAGCTGAAGTTACCTGCTCGTCCAGCCTCCATCTAACCTGTGAGCCAGTGCTTGCCCATCAATGCCTACAGTTATTTAAGTAGAACCCCGCTGTCCATAGCCTCTGCTCTGAGTACTCTGTGAGTAACTGTGAGCAAATAGCACCCTTTAGACTAGAGAGACCATCGTAAACCTTTCCAGCCTGGGTCCAGCAGAGTGATTCCTGCAAAGAAGGGGGCTGAAAAGGAGAACTGTCCTGCATCAATGAGGCAGTGACCTGAGAATACACTCTCAGCATTCACAAGTGCATCCATGAAGCAGGCTTTGAGAAGCACCCAAGGTTGGAGAGATGCTCCGCAGTTAAAATCACTGACTGCTCTTCTAGAGGACCCAGGTACCATTCCCAGCATTCACGTGGCGACTCAAAGCCATCTGTAACTCCAGTTCCAGAGCCACTGATGTCCTTTTCTGGCCTCTGCAGGTACCAGGCAAAACTCCCATGCACATAAAATAGTAAAATAAAAGTGTGCTCCCTGGGCACTCAAAGAAATCTAGAAATTTGTCTAAAGGAGATGGAACCTCCAGATATGAATGTTGGCAACAGGTTCAACAAAGATATCTGAGCCAAAGAAATAAGAAACATCCAATACTTATCTGTGTACATTTGTCCAGAACATTTAAGAGGATTCAGCAAACAAGCTACATCCCTTCTGTGCCAGGTCCAGCCCCAACTTCCTCAGAAAGGTTATACTTCCCATTTTTCTTGTCCTCTCCCTTTACTGCTTGCTAACTTCTTTCCATTCCACAGTACTGCATCTGTCTAACAAAGCATTTGCACATTCAAAGGACATTGATTAGGGTCAGGGCTGGAAATGGAGCCTATAGTTTGGTCAAAATTCCATATATTTATACAATGTGTTTTATTTGTAAATATCCACCACTGTCTCCCTCCAACTTCCAATAGTGCCCCACACCATCACCCTCCCAATTCCACATCCTCCTTTCTTGTTGTTACTAATAAGCCCTGAGTCTGATTTGTGCAGCCCATTGGGCAAGCATATGTGGTAGCTATCCACTGGGACATGGACTCCCTAATAACAGTCACATCCCCAAAGTGACTCCCTCCCAGCCTTCAATGACTAACAGTTTATCTGCCGAGGATGGGGCCATGGGGGCCCCACCCCTAGTTGGAATGCTGGCTGACTTGATCTTGTGCGGATCCTGTGCAGGCAAGCACAGCTGCTGTGTGTTGATGCTTGCAGCAGTACCATGCCCGGAAGTCAGCATTCACAACTCCCATCACCAACCACCTCTTAGGTTCTTTCTTCCCCCTCTTCAGCCATGTTCCCTGAGCCCTGAATCAAAGGCTGGTGACAGTTTTTGATGACTTGTTCCAGCCCAGCGCCACCCATAGCGTACAGCTTGAGGTCAATTTTTTGGTGACTGTTCTCTAAGTCCCGCTGATGAGTTGGTTTCCAGAAGAGAAGGTTGTGTTCATCCATCTACTTCCATTTATAGTGCTTCATATATAAGTCAGGAATAGGAAGTTTAGAATAAGGGTCACTGCATTTGACTGCTAGTGTAAGAAGTTTTTATATAACCAAGAGGTGCAGAGTGTGCCAACAACTGAAACAGGTACAGGTCCCTCACTAGTGGGAAGGCCGTGAGAGAGGCAGGTCTTCCAGAGCACTCGTTCTCTCTCCTTCATCACCCACATGAGTAGTGTTGTTGGCAGTCGGGATGGTTATATGTGGCTTCCCACCCACCGCCCTGGCTGCCTGTGCACAGCTAACCCAAGAGGTCATTAGCACATGTTCATCCTTGGGGAGCTTCAAGCTGATGACCTCCATCCGCTGTATGTATATGGATGGATGGCAGTGAGTACGTGTGTATACATGTGTGTGCACACATGCATGGGAGGGCATGGGGGATTATTCATTTACGCTCACACATGTGTGTGTTTATACGGGAGAATGTGTGTGTGTGCATTTGTGTGCACAAGTATGTGGGGGTAAGTGGGTGTGTACACACATGTGTGAAGGTGAATAGATGTGTGTGCACACATGTGTGTATATAAATGTGTGCACATGTGTGTGGAGGCCAGAAGTCACATCAGTTTTTTTTTTTCAGTGACTGCTACCTTAATTTTTTGAGACAGGGTCTCTACTAAATCTGGAGCTTACCAGTTCATACTGGGTGATCCCATGCCCCAGGGAGTCCCCAGTACTGGGACCACAGGCACACACTCCTGGGCCTGATCTTTTTGTAGCATGCCTTGGTTATGGTTTTTGCTGGTGTGATAAAACACCGTGACCAAAGAAACTTGAGGAGGAAACAGTTTCACCTTACAGCTCTTAGTCCATCGTCCAGGGAAAAATCAGGGAAGGAACTCAAGGCAGGGGTATGGAAGCGGGAACGGAAGCAGAGCCCGTGAAGAAGTGCTGCCTACTGGCCTGCTCCTTGTGCCTTGCTCAGTCTGCTTTCTTACAGCACCCAGAACCACCAACCTGTAAGTGGCAGCTTTCACAGTGATATGGACCCTCCCATATCAATTATTAATCAATAAAACCTACCACAAGCTTGCCTGAAGGACAATCTGGTAGGGGCATTTTCTCAGTTTTCTCATGCCCCGTCAAGAGGCTGTGAAACACAGGAGCACCCCTCTAGGGTATGTAGCTAGAAGGACATACTGCCTTTCACAGCTGGTGCCAGGACAGGGGACAAGGGAGGAGACAGACCCTATAAACACTGTGCCCAGATCCAGATCCACTGGGCCTGCAGGCCAGAGAGCAGATGGCATGAACAGAAATGGCCTTGTTTTAGAAATCTCAGAACCCAGAAGGTTAAAATCATGAGAGTTGGTTGTGTCTAGCAATGTCTCCTGTCTGAGTGTAGATGTGATGTACTCCTTACCCACTAGGCCTTGAGGGGTTCCCCGGGACTGTGTGGGGGCAGTTCCAGAGCCCCTCTCACCCCTACCCAGTGAGTCACACCTTCTGTTTGGAGGGTGTGTACTTGATCTGTTCCTCAGTTCAGTAACTGAAAATGGTCAGCAGGTCGATTTGGGGAATGGGCAACAGTCAGCAACTGGGTTTCCTGATTAATGGATGCCTTGCTGCAGGTACCCATTTACTCAGGCCTTTCTGTGGAACATAAGCTAAGTGTAGCAAGGCCCACTTCCAGTTCACCAGGAGTGCCTGGTGAGTGTGCCACTGTTGCCTGTGATAAAAGACCTTATAAGAGCACCAAGCGTTCATCCCCAACAGCAGATCTCATTATAGAGGACAGGCAGGCCACTAAATGTGTTAGCTGGCTTCTAGAACAATCTAGGAAGTCACCTGAGGATACCTATTTGGGGCACTTACTTTCTTGACATTTTCTTCTTCCTTTTCCATATAAAGTGGGGCACCCTAGTCTTGGGAAGCCCTGAGTGATAGAATTAATTAGCATAAGCCTCCTGCCCTCCCAATATTAGTATCAGACCACACCGAGCATGGTGGTATTTTCAGGTTTGGGTAAAATCCAGCACGTGACACCAAACTAAGCTCACCAAAGCCCAGGACCAGAGCCATTGGCCCTAATCCTGGGTATTTTTTCCTTAAAGGGTGAAAAAAAGAACTGAACCCTCAGCGGCCCAGCCTCAGCAGAGCCTCTGAACCTTAGCCCTGTGAGGCTCACCTGCACGGCCCATCCTCCCTCGCCCTCAGTTCCCATCCCCTCCTCTCTGCCAGGTCCGTCTCCACCCGGCATTCCTAGCGCATCAGCTTTTGTACGGTTGTGCCTTTGGTAAGCCTGTGATGTGAAATTGAAGTCAGCAGAGCCCCGGCGAGAGCGTGTGACCGCCCCCACGCCCAACGCGCACACACACACACCTGGCAGGGCAGCCCCAGTGTCCCCATCTTGTCTCAGAGCCCAGCTGGTGCGGGCAGGTGCTGAGGGTTAACTGATCACCCTGATTCTAGGCTGTTCATGAGGAGCTTTGACCCATCTGTGTTCTTGGATGAGGCCACTTCAGAGCCCGCACCTACACACACTGGCTGCCGTGTTCAGAAGTGGAGTGTGGCCAGAGAGTGGTGTCCATTGCCCCTGCTCACACTCTTGTCTTTGTTTTCAGGGAGTATTACATCACCATGGTTAAGTGGGCCACCAGCACCAAGGTCGCTGTGACCTGGCTGAACCGAGCCCAGAATGTGTCCATCCTGACCCTCTGTGACGCCACCACGGGTGTCTGCACTAAGGTATGGGGACACAGGAGGGGGTAAAGGAATGGTTATGGCATGGAAGCCCCTCAGGCTGGAGAAATGTGAAGCCTAACTCAGCTTGGTCATTGATGCTATGCCCAGCCTCTGGTTTGGTGCCACCTGGTGGACAAATAGGATATTGCTACAAAATCCCTGGGCGGATCAGAGCAGCCAGGAGTCCCACCAAGGGGCCTTTGCAGGCAAGGGTCTGTTTCCTTTCACACTGGCCACTGCTGTGCTGGGAACACTACTCTCCCCAGTCTCTGTTTATCAAAAGAGGAGAGGACTGGTCCAGGACCTGACCCAGCTCAGGCTCAATCCAAGCATACATTTCCCCTGCTCCAACACCCCAGAGTCAGGTGCCTCACCCAGGTAGGCAGACCAGCAGTATGTCTAGGAGCAGGAGGCAGCCAGAGTACCCTTACCTCCTGTCCAGGGCAGCAGACTCTACCCCCTGTTCTGTAGGCCAGCCTTCCACATTGCTGAGCCACAGCCTTAAGAAAGTCGCCTCATATTGAATTTAAAAGACCAAGGGACACGCCAGGCAGATCTTCCAGAGACGGCTCTGACCCTAAGTTTCTATTTTTCTAGCAAGAAACACCAGGCTTGGGCAGGTTCACTTAGAGCTATGAACTCTACCAGGCAGCTCTCAGCACACTGCCGGGGATGGGGGGCATCTCTGGGAGGTCACAGTGAACCTGATCCTGCCTCTGATACCTCGTTGGGTTGCTGTTTCCTCTGGGTTGTTCTGATGGGCTTGCTGAAGGGGAGGGTGAGATAGGTAGGGCTCAGGGCTCGATATCTGTGCTGAACATTCGAATCTTCTTTGTGCCTGTCCTGATGTGCCCACCATGCAATAGGAGCAGCCACTCTCGCTGCCACAGACAGTGCAGGACCAGCCCCGGGCTGGTGGCAGCAACTGAGCAAAGCAGTTATCTGGTGCTTAGGATGTGATTTGTTTGTAAATCTTTGCGCACAGCTCCGGGGAGCAACTTCCATGCATGTTTTGACCCCTTTTAACTGGCTTTGTTTTCCATGATTGTTTCTTGGAATTATAAACTGGAATTTTCATCACAGTGCCCACTAGCACACTCGCACACATGCACGCGCGCACACACACACACACACACACACACACACACACACACACACCAGTTCCAAGCAGTCCAGCACCTGAGGCTTGCCCCTGAAGGAACATACTGACCAACGGCAATGGTCAAGTAGACACACGCCCAGCCAGTGTGGCTGCCAGGTGGGCACAGGCTGGCCAGTGGTGATCACCAAGTATTAGAAAAACCATCAGCTTCCACAGGACTGCTCACCACTGTGGATGGCCCTGGTTGTGAAGGACAGTGGCATTCTCCTTGCCCGAGGAAGATTGTGCTGGGATGTGAGCCACAGTATAGGACAAAAAGAGCAGGGATTACCTCTACACTAGAGGCCCGGGGGGCCACTCTGTGCAAGCGCAGTTGCCATGTAGGTGAGACTAAATCATTCTCTGTACGGTGCGTGCAAGCAAACAAAAGCGCCTTTCTAATGCTCCAATTCCTTTTCAGAAACATGAGGATGAAAGCGAAGCTTGGCTCCACAGACAGGTAATTCCACATGCCAGACACCATGCTCCCATCACCCTGACCCCCTAGCCTGGTGCTTCTCAACCTTCCTAACGCTGCGACCCTTTAATACAGTTCCTTGTGTTTTGCGGGGACCCCCACCATAAAGTTATTTTCGTTGCTACTCTATAACTGTAATTTTCTATTATAAATTGTATTGTAATTATCTGTGTTTTCCAATGGTCTTAGAATACACCTATGAAAGGGTCATTCAATGCCCTAAAGGGGTTGTGACCCAAGGTTGAGAACCACTGCCGTAGCCCTTCACAGGGATGGGTACCATGGTTTTCATATACAGGAGTCATTTGGGGATCCCCACCTGAGATCATCCAAGTGTGTTTGCTGTTGTGATTGGGACAGTGTGTGCACAGTCACCTCCTCTTCGTCCTCCTGGGATGCTTGCCAGACAGTTCTGTAGAAGCCAAGTTCCCTGGGTGATAGTCTGGAGGCCACTGCCCCTCAGGACAGGAATAATGAACATCTCAGCTCCCACTCAGATGATGTAGTTGGTGAACTCAAAATAGTGCGCCCAGAAAATCGCACAGCTGTGGTGTATAACGGCAAGCAGATAACGATGGGGCCGGTACTCCCATTCGCTCTTAGGCATGGTTTATAGCTGTGACCTCTCTCAGTAAGAAGTTTCCTCAGGAACTTGGACCCCAGGATCATCCCTGAGATTTTTCTCTCATCCATAACTCAGAAAGGCATCTTAAAGCAAGCTCTGAAGGCCGGAGATTAAAAGAGGTTGGGGTTTGAGGTGTGGCTCGTTGGTAAAGCACTTAAGCGATGTGCCTGAGACTCTCTGTCCAGTCCCCAGCATTGAAAATCAGCAATCAGTCAAAGCAGGTCAGGAGGGCCCGGGGAGGTGGCTCAGTGGGTAAGACGCATCCTGCCCTTGGCAAGGACAGTTCATACTGCAGCCCCAGCGCCAAGTGGCTCAAAACTGCCAGTAACTCCAGCCCAGGAGATCAGACACCCTCTTCTGACCTCCAAGGGCCCTCACACTCACGTGCACATACTCACACAAATACACACAATTTTTTTAATTAAAATGAAGCCTTAAGAGTAAGAGCTATCAGGAGAAACTTAGGCAAATCTCCCTGTGATGCATTTTTTGATATAACGTACCCAGAACGTGATGCCTAGCCCAATATTTCTGTTGATTCTTTTGTCTCATTCCAATATTCTTGCATTAGAAAGGACAGACCAAGTTCAGAGAACTTATTTCTCTTTTATTCTTCCCAAGGCAATAAAATCATCTTCAAATCCTTCTAGAAAAATCAAAACAGGTTTGAATTCAAAGAATCAGAGAGAGAGCTAGGGATGTAGCTCAGTGGTAGAGCACTTGCTTAGCATGCCCAAAGCCCCAGGCTCCATGCACAGCCAAGAATATAAAGGAATTATGACTAAAAAACACAGGTATGTATTTTTATTGACACGAAGATCTGATTTGTTGAAGATCCAATTATCACCAGTGGCCCCTGTGTGGGTTACTTTTCAGTTGCTGTGATGAAACACAATGGCCATAAACAACTTATGAATGAGTTTATTTAAGCTTATGATTACTGAGGGACAAGGGTCCATCATGGTGGGAGGCATGGCAGCCAGAGGGAGACATGTGGCAAGGACAGGAAGCTGAGAGCTACATCTTCAGCCAGGAACGCAAAGCAGAGAAAGCAAACTGGAAGTGGGGTGAGGCTCTGAACTTTCAAAGCCTGCCCCTGGGACACACTTCCCCCAGCTGCACCACCTCCCCAAATACCACCTCCAGCCGAGGACCACATGATCAAACACTTAAACCTATGAGGGACATTTCCCATTCAAACCTCCTAGGTACCTACGTGTACTCTGGCGCTCTGGTGACCATGCATCTTTTGTCACTTATCAGAGTAAGCCCCACAAACGCACAGTTACTTCTGAACCCATCTTTTTCTCAGCTCAGTGCCAGTTTTATCCAGTAGAGGGATGGCTCAGTAGAATCACTTTATTTCCCTCTTTCCAAGTTTGAGTACCAAGCTTAATCCAGGAGGTTATCAAGAGAGAAGACTTGGGCACCCCAAGATGCGAGCATGCCCAGAGTTCTTCATCCTCCCGGGACCATCAGTATCTAAAGTGTTATGTATATGTTCATCTTATACCAGATAAAGTATCAGATAGGAAATAAATGATCATTTTTAAGTCTGTTATCTATATTATTGTCTAGTTAAACTGCTACTTAAGAATTACATCCAACACCATGCTAGGCTCTGTAAATTTTGAACATTATTATAGTCAAGGACATATATAATAAATCCACAACTAAGAAGCTTGACTGTGAAAAATGGGAACACCTTCCCGCTGTGTAGCATTGTTCCCGAAGAGATGTAGACAAGCATCTGCTCATCCCAGATAGGGAACCAATGACAGGGCAAAGCATTCTTGAGAAGGAGGGACTGAGTAACCCTGGTCAGTTTCGGGGACTTCCTGCAACTATTGGGTTGTTTAGTTCCTGAGCTTAATGAGCTTCCCCCAGGGATGAAATGGGTTCGCTCCCCTTAGATTCACCTGTCTTTTAACATCTGTGTATTAATGAGCTTCCTTCCCTCCACTACAGAAGGTTTTGCCCTTGAAGAAAGTGGCTACGGAAAACTTCCCTTTAAATGAGGTGCAAAGCAAGGCTTACTCTCACGGCTTCTGCTCTGCATGGAGCTGAGAGCCCCAGGCAGAATAACTAGGCAAGCAAGAGCAATGAAAGGGGTCCACATTGATTTGTTGTTGTTGTTGTTGTTGTTGTTGTTGTTGTTGTTGTTGTTTTGAGACAGGGTTTCTCTGTGTAACAGTCCTAGCTGTCCTGGAACTAGCTCTTATAGACCAGGCTGGCTTCAAACTCACAGAGATCCACCTGCCTCTGCCTCCCAGGTATTTACATTGAAAGGAGGGAATTAAATTCTCCTTGTTTTCAAAAAGGTGAATATTAAATTGTTTCTGTTTTTAGATGGCATAATCTTATTGTAGTAAATCCTAAATATTTTAAGCATGCACATGCACAGACACACACATATACATAAATATGTATATTATATGTATACATATAATATAATACATATAATATATATACATTAGAATAAGGACAGTGAAAGTACTGTCCTTATTAAGGATACATAATCAGTGTATAAAAATCAGTAACATTTCTTGAGCAGGATTTTCTGAACTTAACCTAATGTTTGGCTGTGAGTCTCTGCATCTGTTTCTACCAGTTGCTGGATGAAGCCTCTGGGATGACTAGAGGCCAGTCTATGAGTATAGCAGAGTATTATTAGGCATCATTGCACTGACGTTTTTTTCCTTCAGTCATGTTTGGGTCTGTCCTTGGTCTCTAGGCCATCCAGCCTTTGGGTCCTGGTGCTCCAGGCATCGTCAGGGGTGGGCTCACTCTCATGGCATGGGTCTCAGGCTGGACCAGTCATTGGTTGGCCACTCCCACAATCTCTGTTCCACTCTTTCCCCAGCACATCCCATAGGCAGACTGTGGGTTCAACATTATGTGGCTGGGTTGGTATCCCAGCCCTTCTGCTAGGAGTCTTGCCTGATCCCAGGAGATGACCAGTTCTGAGACTCCTGCTGAAGAGAGGGAAGAAGGATTATAGGACTCACAGGGTCATGGACACCACAAGAAAACCCACAGAATCAACTCACCTGGGCTCATAGGGGCTCCCAGAGACTGAGCTGGCACCCAGGGAGCCTGTCTGGGACTGACCTAGGCCCTCTGCACATATGTGACAGTTATGTAGCTTCGTCATTTTGTGGGACACCTAAAAGTGGGAACAGGAGCTGTCTCTGACTCTTTTACTGGCTTTTGGGACCCTATTCCTCATACTGGGTTGCCTTGCTTAGCCTTAATATACGGGGAGGTGCTTAGTCTTACTACAACTTGATATGCCATGTTTTGTCGATATCTATGGGAGGCCGGCCTTTCTGACAGAAATGGAGGAGGAGTGGATGGGAGAGGGGAGGCAGAGGGGAGGTGGGGGGAGAGACTGGCAGGAAAGGGAGGAGGGGAAACTCTAGTCACAATGTAAAATGAATTAATTAATTTTTGAAAATCAGTGACATTTCTACATATAGACAAAAAAATCTGAAAAGAAATCAAGAAAACAATTCCTTTTACAAAATCTGTGAAAATAATAAAATAGTTAGGAATAAGCTTAACCAGAGTCAAAGATCTGTCCACTGAAAACTATAAAATATTGGTGAAAGAAATTGAAAAAAGACACAGATGAAAAGATGTTTTGTGTTTGTAGACTGGAAGATAAACATTGATAAGAAGCCCACACTATCCAGAATGGCCCAGGATGCCCTGTCGTCCCTACCAAGAGTCTAAGGGTACTTTACAAAGAGGTAGAAAAGTCCTAAACCTGTGATGGTTGACATTGGTTGTCAGCTTGTCAAGACCTGAAATTCCCTTTGAGACAAGTCTCTGGGCACATCCAAATACCCACCATGAAACCAGGCAGCCCCAGAGTGCAATGAAGACCCACTGCCAAACCAGGCAGCCCTGTTCCGTAGCTAGAGCCCAGGTCTGAATAACAAAGAGGACGGAAACTAAAACACCAGCACTCATCGGTCTCTGCTTCATGGCTGCGGATGCTGTGAGGACAGGTGTTCACACTCCTGCTGCCATACTGTCCTGGGCTGTCCTGTCCAACTGAATCAGAAAAAAACCTCCCTGAAATTGCTTTTTGTGAGGTCATTTTTTCACGGAAATTAAAAACTAATGCACATGCAGATAGGAGGTTAATGCTTAAATATATCAGGAGTAGAGACAGATCAAAAATTTTAAGACATTTGACTTTACATGTATGTTTATACCTGAATGCACATATATGACACCATTTCCATGCAATATCTACAGAAGACAGAAGAAGATATAGATCCCTTGGAACTGGAGTCACATACAGGCAGTTGTAAAGTGCCTTATGTGTGGTGAGGCCCCACTTGTATCTCCAGAAAAAGCAGCCAGTGCTCCTAATTGCTGAGCCATCTCTCCAGTCCAAAGAGACAATTCAATTTTAGAAAATTATATATGGCTCTATTTCAAAATGGAAAATAATTTAAATATGCATGTTTCAAAAGAAGATGACACAAATGACCAAAGGATACATGACAAATGCTCGACATCACCAGGGTGAAGTCACAAAGTGATATAACTGCACAGCTGGCAGGTATTACCAAAAAAGACAAAAGATGTGTATTAGCAACAGTACGGAGATGCAGGGAACCCTGACAGACTATTAGCAAGAATGTAATTCAGGAACGTCTCTGTGGAAGATATCATGGACGGTCCTCAAACAGCTAAAACTAAAATCCCATTGCTGGGTGTATGTAACATTCTGTATGACACAGAAATGACTTCCGTGTCACGACATCACAGTGCATAACAGCCAAGACAACCTGGCTGTCCAGCAAGAGGCAGAGAGGTGAAGAAGGAAACATGGATGAAGCTAGAGGATACAGTGATAAGTGGCAGAAGCCGGACACAGGAGGTGAACACTCCATACGTCCATTATTCATCTCGTTGCTGCAGCAAAATACCTGACAAACTTAAAGAAGGAAGAGTTTATTTGGGCTTAGGGGTTGAAGCAATACAATCCACCATGGCAGGAAGCCATGGCAGCAGAAATGTAGGGAAGCTGGTCACATGACTGTATCCACAGTCAGGAAGCAGACAGATGAATGCCGGTACTCAGTGAGCTCCCTCCTTTCTCTCTTTTTTCAGTCTGGGAACCCAGACAACTCTCACCCACAGAGAGTCTCCCAGCAGTTAATCCTGTTGGGAAACACCTCACAGACAGTCCCCCAAGTTGTACCTCACCAATGTTCTGGATGGTTCTTAATCCAGTAAAGTTGGCAGTCAGATTAACCACCGTTGACTCTTTGTTCTCATTCAAAGGACAGAACAGATAGCTATTGGGAGTGGGTGATGCTGCGGGAATGTTGGTTGGTTTCAGTTTGTTTTCAGGACAGGTCAGCTCAGGAGATTCTAATGCACAGCATGATTCAGTCGTTAATGTGCTGTATTCTTTACGTCTACACAGGGCTGGAGGGATGGCTCAGTGGTTAAGAGCACTGGTTGCTCCTGCAGAGGACCCAGGTTTGATTCCCAGCAGCCACATGGAAACTCACTAGCCATCTGTAACTCCAGTTCCAGGGGATCTGATGTCCCCTTCTGGCCTTCAAGGGCTTCTGCAGGCCCATGGTGCACATAGACTCATACAGGCTCATACACATAAATTTAAAGAAAGTAAGATTTATTAGTAGATTCCAACTATGCTTGAAATTAGAAGGTTATAATGTATGCATTAATTAACTCCATTTGGTCATTCTTCAATGCATACATATTTCAAAATCATGTTTTATTCAATAAACACAAATTTTGTCAGTTAAAGAATTTTAGCTATAAAAAAAATGAATCAGCTTACTCTCCATCAGCATATGTTGTATGTGGAATGTACCAGGATGCTGATCCCTTTATCAAGGTCTAGTAATACTCCATTGCATGAATAGACTGCCCTCGACAAAATCACCTCTTACCAGGGTAGGGGCATGGGAATTTTAGAAATATAAGTAAAAAATATGAAGACGCATAAAAAATAACAGGACAGAAACTACAGAAAGTCCCGGGAGGGCATTCCAGTGACTGAAATCCTGAAATCCCCTGTGTTTATTTTTCCACATCTTTTATACCCAACATAAATGGGGGGGGTGGTTACAAAAGACTTTGTTAACAGGATACATAGGATAACTCACACAATCAATCGCTTTATCACTCTGAGACATCAAATCATTAGCATTCTATAGTCTAGGTAGTGGAGCTGCTCTGGGTCACATGTTCTGAAGACTGCCCTTTCCCGGGTAACCTCATAGTTACAAAAGAAGGAGCAGAGGTATGTTTGCATTTCCTGACCACCTGTCGGGATGGCATGGCGCTATCTTAATTTCAAAAGAACCAAGCTGTCACATCCTGAGTTGGGATGTGCAACTCTGCTTGTCAATCTCCAAACTCTCTGACCTGTCAGACAAGATGGAAATGGGCCTGCATTTTTCGGCCTCCACAGACACGCTGTCCTGGTGGCCTGGGGACAGATCCCCCCAGCTGTCCTCCACTGTCCTCCTCTTCCGCATGGCCGAGTGGCCACAGAACCAACACTAGCTGGATTTTCCTGTATTTTCTGACTGAACATCTCACCACGTGGAAGAAAGCCACCAGCTCAGACCTGAGTGTGAGTGTTGAACCCCTGAACAGCACTCAGGAACCAGCATCATGAATACTGAGGAACAGTGGCGTTGAATTAATTATTTTTACTGTCTTAAAATGCTGGTATTCGAAGAAGCAATCACGTTAAATGTGAGAGGAACTAGAGCTAAAGAAGGCGCGGTGCCGTGAATACCCATTTTATTAAATGTTTTATTGAAAGCACCATGTTCCCCATAAGGACACTCATCTCTGAGACCACCCATCCATTCACACAAGACAGGTGTGTTCCATCCTGGGCTGCTGTGAGAAGCCACTGTGAGGCTAACTATCTACACACCAGGGTCCGGAACCCTGCGAGTTGGCCAGGGCTCCCATGACAAGCCTCAGTAAGGCTGACTGCCCACATACCATGATCTGAGACTCTACAAGGGGGTCATAACTACTTAAGCTCTAGAGAAATCCACTTTCAAATAGCTTCCCTATGGATCACTTTCCCCTAAAGGGATGCGTGGACACTACTTTTGGAATTGATCTTCATCCTTCTGCCTCCTTAATGCTGTGGTGCTGCAGGACATCATGGGAGCCTATGTAAGGCTGAGCTACCCTCAGCTGCCAGGAAGCCACTGGTTGCCCATTCGGGATCATGAGAATTTCTTATCAGAGGCCACAGGCATAACTTAGGGAGATCCACTGAAGCCATACTCCACTATCCATCCACCTTCTATGCGTTACAACAGCTTGCTGCATACATCCCAGAAGACCCTGCTCCAATTGACAAGTTTCTCCATTGTGCTGCTAGCAGGATGGTTGGACCACAGCAGTGCTACTGGCCTCGGTTACCATAGCCATCTGCATGCCCAGACCTCATCGCCTGCTCTTTTCTCCCCATCTCCTTCCTGGACCTCACAGCCTCACAGTGGACCCCACAGAGAACCCCAGAAGCCAAAAAGAAGGGGTGCATATGTGTGCATACCTCCAGCAAGGGATCTCCGCTCTAAGAATATGCTAGAGAAATAGTAAATTTCTTCTGGCCACATGAATGCCCATCGCTGCTGCCAGACTGGCAAGTTGGCCCTGGTGCAGATCCAGCCCCAGCACACATGGGCATTGAACTCTGAACTGCAGCCTGGCTGAAGCTAGTCTTGTGGGTGAGTTTCTGGCTGTCTTACATATTTAGTCAGATATTTGGTTTTGTGATTTCAAACTTTGGGCTAGAAGGTCAGAGGACAGGAGCTTTGGGAGAACCTGGCAGAAGCCACACAGAGACTGTACTCCTGGAAGGTTGGCTGTGGAGAGAGTTGGGCCCCTTAGGCAGCAGAGCCAGGAAACCAGACTCCCCCAACATCAAACGAGAGGCAGAACTGGTATTAAAATCTCGGTGCCCACATCAAAAAAAGCCCTGCACTTTGTCACTAAAAGTTTATTTACTGAACAGAGGAGATAAGGGGCTTGTCATGTGAGCATGAAGAACTGGATTCAACCCCCAGAATCTATACAAACAAGCACAAACAATCTATACATGGGACAAGTTTGCAGTCCCAACCCTGGGAGGGTGGAGACAGGAGGATCCCTAGAATTCACTGACCATTCAGCCAAATCAGCACACCCCAGGCCAGTGAGAGACTCTGTCACAGAACACAGGGTGACAGTGTCCTAAGGAAAAACAGTCAAGATTGCCATCCAGTCAATCACACACACACACACACACACACACACACACACTTACTACATGAGCAGGTTTCCAAAGACTGGAGGATGCCTTACTCAGCCCATATTGGAAGGTTCTGGAGACCAGTGGGCCAATGACCTCAGAAGCTGAGGCCTCCTCAATATGAGTACAATGCTTCTGTCCAGAATTAATCATATTACATTTAATCTTTGTCCAAAGTGCAAACATGTCCCCCGGAAAACTAGGATGCTATTGCCTCGTCCATCCATGGTCGGCAAACAGAAGTTCATCTCAAAAGCCAAATTAACGGCTGCTCTTTTCCACTCCCTCTCCTGTTAAATACCACACTCCCAGCTCTAAATAGAAAAATCAATATTTGCAGATTAAAGGTTTCATTTTATTGCAAATATTCATGAAGATTAAATGTCATTTTAATCACACATTAGTTCATTGCTCTGAGCACATCGTATTTGCATGTGTTTCTTCACTGTGGGGAAATGAGTTTTTCCTGGGCCAGCTGCGTTTTGTTTACTGTTTGTTCTC